>PISW01014597.1:0-20418 GCA_004023785.1 Mungos mungo | reverse complement strand
TCATGATCTCGTCATGTGTGGGTTCGAGTCCTGCATTGGGCTCTGTGCCAACAGCTTGGAACCTGGAGCTGCTTCGGATTCTGTGTCTCCCTCTCTCTCTGCCCCTCCCCTGCTCATGCTCTTCTCTCTTTCTGAAAAATAAATAAACATTAAAATTCTTTAAAAAATACTTTAAAATTTTGTGAACACCTTTATAAGAGCTGTGCCTAAAATCTCGTTTGCTAATTCCAGTCCCGTTTCTACCTCTGCGTCCGTGTCTACCGACCTGGTGTTTCTCCGGAGTAGCTCATCACGAGTGACTTTTTGCTGGTGATGGCTAGTGATTTTTGCCATATGGCTAGTAAGCTTTTGCCATCTGCTGGATATTGTTGACACCACATTATTGATCGTCTGGATTATTTTGTCTTTATTTGAAGAGTATTAGCCTTTGTTCTGACGGGTAGTTAACTTACTAGTGGACCGGCTCATGGCTGGGTGAATCTTTTAGGGTAAATCTGAAGTACCTAGTGCCATGGCCCGAGGATGTGGTCTCTCCAGAGAGTCTCAGTGACAGTCTGGAGGATCAGCCCCATGTCTGTGCTTGGGTTGGTCAGAACCTCACCGCACGGAGTAACTTCTGGAATCCCCTCTTGGCTCAGAGGCCTCCAACGCTGCTCTGTGTCGGGCCTCGTGCTCGCTTGCCCTGTGCGTAACCTGATTCACACGCGGCCCCAGACTCGAGCAAATGCCATGCCAGTTTTGGTACCTACGTCTCTGCCTAGGCCCCTCCACTCCGGTGTCCTGCTTTGCAAATCCCAGATTCCTCAGCAACGCTGGTCTCTGGTTTTTCCACCCGATAAAACCACGGCTCTCTGTCTGGGGCTCCGCATGCCTTGGCTGGGCAGAAATTCTAGGTGAGGCTGGAGCTTCTCTGGCATGTTTCCATTTGCTCCCAGAGCTTAGCCTGTGCCGCCTGCCGTCCAACATCTAGCGTCCAAAGTAACCCCCAGTTCTCTTTATTTTGTCCAATATTGAGGTCAGGAGAGTAAGTCTGATATTCATTATTTTGACATAATAAAGCTGCCACATCTTTCTCTTTTCTTAATGCTTTGTTTTGTTTTTTTGAGAGAGAGTGGATGCCCACGAGCGAGGGAGGGGCAGAGAGAGAGGGAGAGAGTCCCAAGAAGGCTCCGCACTATGAGGGCAGAGCCCAGCGCAGGACTTGATCTCACAAACCGTGAGATTATGACCTGAGCGGAAACCCAGGCGTCCCATCTGCTGTGGATCCTGGAAACGTTTCTCAGGAGCCCCGCCCCCATCTCATACGGGTCCTTCCATCTGATTGGACAGAGTGACGTCACAGCTGCGTGACTAAAGCACTCATTGACAAGGTGAGGGGAGGAGTCACCATGAGTAACCCTGTCGCTCTGGGGCGGTCACACTTCTCTAAGCACATGTGTGCGTCCAATACCCAGACGGCACCGGGTTCTGTTAGCCCAGCAGGGCTGTCCTTGTGGCTCCCAGCTCCCTTTCCCCAGCTCCCTGTCCCAGCTCCCTGTGGCCCCCAGCTCCCTGTCCCAGCTCCCTGTCCCCAGCTCCCTGTGGCCCCCAGCTCCCTGTCCCAGCTCCCTGTCCCCAGCTGCCATCTCTGGGAGGCCCAGCTCTGCTCGGATGTTGGTCCTCGAAGGTTTGTATCTTTGTTGCAAACCTTCTGTCCTGGGCGGAACGGCGTCTACCAGGAATCTACAAATGTCATCTTCTTCGGAGGAAGGGGGTTTACAGCGATGGCCAAGCTAAGATGAGTCGTGCCGGAGTAGCGTGGCCCCAACCCAGTGACTGGCCCTGGAGAACCAGAGGAGGCAGGCCTGGGAGGAACAGGAGAGCAGCGCGGTGGCCGTGCGGGACAGGCAGAGAGCGGAGTGACACGTCTCTAAGCCAAGGACACCGGAAGCCAGCAGAAGCCAAGAAAGGCAGGAACAGCGTCTCCCTCGGAGCCTCCGGAAGGAGCCAAGGCTGCACACACCCCCATCTCAGACTTCCGGCCCCAGAACCGTGAGAGATTACAGTTCTGTTCTTTGAGGCCACCCGTCCATGCCTCACAAATATTCCAATAATAGACCATTTTACTAAGCCAGTTTGGTGGGCGTCTGTCCCTTTGAGCCACAGGAACCGTCTTAGCCTCCGCACCCCCTTCCTCCTTCATGTGTGTTTGGAAATTCTGTTTCCTTTGGACCTGTTGGTCCGCATGCACCTCCCCCGACACCTGTGACCCGATCTTGCCCTTCATACACCCTTCACCCCCGTCACGTGACCTCCTCTCTGGGCCGAAGGCCTCGGAGGGCATCTTTCCGGTCTTCCCAAGCACCAGGGTCGACATCCCACGTCAGAGAGGCCGCTGGGGACCCTGGAGCCTCCCATGGTGCCTGACGGACGGGCGCCCACGCGGGGCCGTTTGGCGGGGGGGTGGGGGGGGATGAGGAATGAGTCTGTCTGTGGGTCTGAAGCTGGTCAACCAGGTTGAGTCTGAAGAGGCCACGAGTCCCGGGGCCCCAGGGCCCTCCCCCCACCCCCAGCCTCTGCCTTTGGAGCTGAGTCCCTTCATCTGCCAAATGCAAACCCGAAGTGAAGGACCCCCGGGACCCAGGATTATGGACACTTACAACTAATGCCAAATAAACAAAACGAAATTATGTGTAATTACTCCTCACGTCATTTACTTGTACCCATAATTGACCTGTGTGTCCTTTAATCTTTAATGCTCTTTTAAAATTCAGCCTCGGGGAGTCATCATGGTTATTGACGTGCGTCATGGCGAGGACTCCGGAGGCACGAGGCTTCGGTTAAGATGTCTTCAAAAGAAACACCCAGACGTGACGCTCAGGCTTCGGGATGAAGGGAGGCGGGGTGAGGGGTGTGGCCGGCTGCGTGCTCCTGGCTGGACGGCCGTGGCGGAGGCGGAGGGGATGATGCAGGCGGCGCTAGGAGTTCCTGATGGCCCAGCAGGGGCTCCAGATGATCTGGATAAACCCTCCTCACAAGCCGTCAGGATGGGTGCGGTCACCTGCCTCATCTTCCCGGAGGCGGGATAGGTCACCCCCGACCCCGACCTCACTCAGGACTCGGTGCTGACGCCAAGCTGGACCTCAGTCCCGCGGAGCCTCACAGCCTCCGAGGCTGCCCCCGGTGGGTGGCCCACGGCCTCAGCCTCCGCTCGGGCCCTCTGGGGACACCACAGCAGCAGGCACTCACCCCCCCGGGCAGGTCACCTCCCTAACCTTTGCTTCTCTTGTCTGCAAAATGGGGGTGACGGTTCCTGCCGCGCCGTCTGTCCTGAAGATGGAGTGAGGTCACGTGAACGCGGCTGCATGGCCGCCGACAGCTCTCGGCCTCCTTCTGCACAAACCGGGATCAGGGGATTGGGCAGAGCTGTGCCTTTCCTTCGCGTCACCTGAAGACGAGGTCTGCAGAGACACCTTCCCGTCTTTTGTTTCACCCTGTTGAGCGTCGCCAGAGCCAGTGCTGTGAACTTGCTAAAACCCACTATCCCTCTCTCTCTCTCTCTCTCTCTCTCTCTCTCACACACACACACACACACACACACAAATACGCACACGGGGCTGGTTCTGTAGGAGTTACAAATCTCCCTTCCAGTAGATTGGACGTATTGACGGAGCAAGTCTCTGGCTCGGCAGCTCCGTGTCTCCGCGGCCAGGTGCACCGCCTTCTAAATGATCTTATCCTATCCTATCCTATCCTATCCTATCTTATCTTATCGCGTGAACTTCTCCTGAACTTCTCCCCTGCGCCATCCTCTGCTTCTCCGCATCTGACTCCTCACCACCCCTTGAATGGCTGGAGCCCCGCATTCTGGTCCTTCTGTGACTGGCTTACTTCACTGAGCTTCAGGTCCTCAAGAAATGGCCCTCTGGTCATGTTTGGCAGGACTTCCTTCTTCTTCTTCTTCTTCTTCTTCTTCTTCTTCTTCTTCTTCTTCTTCTTCTTTTAAGGCTGAATAATACTCGGCTGTAGGCACATGGCACATTTGTTTTGTGCATTCATCTAGACAGTCCTCCAAAGAAAACACACAAAAGGCCACCGGACACAGGAAAAGATGCTCCCCACCACTCATCATCAGGGAAACGCCATTCAAGCCACAGTGACGGGGCGCCTGGGGGGCTCAGTTGGTGGAGGGTCTGACTCTTGATTTTGGCTCAGGTCGTGATCCCAGGGTTGTGAGCTCGAACCCCCCATGGGGCTCCGCCCTGAGCGTGGAGCCTGCTTAAGACGCTGTCTCTCCCCTTCTCCTCCCTTGTGCACTTTCTCTCTTTGTCTCAAATAAAAATAAAAATAAAGAAAAAACAAATCAAAGCCACGGTGAGATGCCATTCACGCCCACTGGGATGGCTACTGTCGTAAAAAACAAAGGATGGCAGGTGTCGGCAGGATGCGGAGAAGCTGGAAGCCTCTCGCGATGCTGGCGGGAACGGAAAATGCGCAGCTGCCGCGGAGGGTGCAGGTCAGCTCCTCAGAGGTTAGGAAGCCACAGGGCCCAGCACCGCCATTAAAGTACCTGGCGATCTGCCGCCTCCCCCCGTCCCGTCCTGGTTCTGGGTCCTGCGGCCAAAGGCAGTGGGAGGCTAAGGAGTGATTTCTGAATGGGGGCTGTATCAGAGCCGGGGGCGTTACCGCGGGTCTGCGGTTGGAGCTCAGGTGATTAGGAAAATGAACGTCCTGGTTTCTGGAATCTTCCACCAGGAGGTACTTTGAAAAGGGTCAGAAAGAAGAGGATCCTCCTAAGATTTCAATGGGTTGGGGGAATCCTGACCCCACAGCCCTTCCCTGGGGCCCACACCTGCCCCCTCCGCACCTTCCGGTCCAGCTGCCCTCCTCCTCCTCCCTGCAGACCCCAAGCCCCCGAACCACCCCCACCCCAGGCCAGCAGACTCGCTGCCAGAGCTTTCCCTGCTCCTGGAGAGCAGCCTCAGAAACCATCACCTGCCTTCCCCCTGGGTCTCAGGTCTAACCCGATGTGAGCCTTACAGCCTCCCCCCTGGGATTCTCTCTGAGTCCCTCCCTCCCTCCCCCTGCCCCCAAGACCAAAGTGGCGCTCTCTGGTCTGGCCTCAACAGCAGCTTCCTTCCTGGTCTCCAACCTGCCCCGGGATCAGCAGCCCGAGTGCGTCCCTCACTTTCCTGGCCCCTGCCCCCCATGCCTCTTTCTCCTTCTCTCCGTCACCAGTGTGCATTTGGCCAAAGCCAGGTGTCCCTCGTGGGGACGGCGCCACTCCCAGGCCGGACGCCCACCCCCTCCTGTGGTTTCCGGGCCACCCCTCAGCCTTCGGCTCTGCTCCCGCCACGGATCCACGGATCTGGATTCAGAGAACATGCCCATGCCCCACACCCCATGGGCACTGTCAGCACCAGCCCTGTCCTCCCCGTGCCCCCCCAGAGCTCGGGGTCAGTACCGCGCTGACCACAGCATCATTGTCCTGACCCCTCCTGGACGTCGAGCTCCCGGAAGGCAGCACCCGTCTCCTACCTGCAGCCTATGGCCAACAAGTTAGCCATGCTCATCTCCCCCCACCCCTGCCTGAGGACTTGGCTGAATAAATTAATTTGGGGCTCGTTTTCTGCCTCCCTGACCCTCTGGGTCGCCTGGCCCATTAAGCCTGGTCCCAGATCCCATTAAACGGAGGCGGAGGGGGCGTGCGCGGCGGGGACTGGCCCCAGAGGCCCCACACACAGGATCAGGCTCTTTAAGGAGGTCAGCGCAGCGGGAAGGTCCGCGCTAATTGTCCCCGGCATTAATCACCGCGCTGCCGGGGCTGGTCTGTTAGAATGTGTTAATTTGGTAATGACTGGGGAGGGTGGGGCTGCTCTGTCACCTCCGTCATTATTTTTTAACCGGAATATGAGCTGGAAACGGGGAGAGTGAGACATGCCGGCAGCAGCGTAGATGGAGGCGATGCGCACGGCTGAGGTCTGCCTTCCTCTCTGGCTGCCCTGTCGCCTTGCTCCTGCGCAGCGTCACGTCTCCCCACCCGCACCCCAGCGGGGAGTGGTCCCAACACTGAGGGGGGCCCCATCAGCATCCAGGCCTGTTTTCCAGAGAAACAGGACTGGAGCCCACACTGTATGGGGATGGCTGTCACAACAGCCGAAAGATTCCAGATGCCTGCGCTCCTCCGAGGCCTGGTCTGCACCCGGAGCAGCCTTCTCTAAGGGGCTGGTGGACCCCCTCCCCTCCCCCGAGGGGGCTTCTTTTTAAATCCCGGCTCCAGGGAGTCCTCCTTCCCCCCCTTCCTCCTAACCTCGGTCTTTGTTCTGTCTCTCCTCCCTGATTGTCCCGGTGACGTGACGGCTCAGACAGCAAGTCCCACGGGTGCTAACCAAGACATCTGGGTGCTTCGTGGGGGCCGTGCTAGGTCGTTGTGTGTGAGTTCTTCCAGGCTCAGCAACGCTGCAGGCAAGGCATGGGGCTTTCCGGAGCCGCACAGCACCCAGGGTCCCCCTGCCGCCGGAGCCCAAGTGTGACCTGGTCCTTGGCCCCTCTGGCGTCTCTGGAACCTGCTTTTCTCCCGATTCCGTTGTGCAGAGTCTGAGTCCTGGTCCTCCCAACAGCCTGCGGAGGCCCCTCCCTTCAGCCAGGCTTAACTTGGGTTAAAAACTTGGAGGAAAAAAATCCCAGGGCTCCTGTTGGCCCCACAGGGTCCTTGATGACCAGGCCCCCGATCTGGCTCCAGGTTTCCCTCTGCTCCAACCAACTGCCTCCTGCTCTCACGATTTCTGGGTGGTTCTGGGCTCTGCTGTAGGATTACGTTTTCTGGTGGGTCTATGTGCAGCCAGGCTCGAAACCCAGGATCTCCAGGGAGAAGTCAAGGTCGTTGGGTGCTCGCCTGAGCCGGCCTAGGATTTTTCTGCCCAGGATCACCCTGCCTCCTGCCCCATGCTGAAATCATGTCCAATCACAGCGATGTCACGCCTCTGGGCCTTTGCATGTATAATCGCCCCTTGGGAAAGATCTTTAACCTTCTGGGTATTTCCTCCAGCCCCGGCAGCCTCCCTACGCCTCCTCGGTGAGACCTCACCGGTCCCTGTGGGTCCCCTGTCCTTCTTGGCCCTTCAGGTGGGCGTGGTAGACTCTGTCCACCTCTCGTCCTTGACCCACTGGGTTTTCATCCCCTCTCTGTTTATGGGCTCTGGTAATACGGCAATGCAGGCGCCCAACTTCCAGAGAGACCCTGGTTCGAATCCTTAGCTGCCCCACCGATGTTTCTGGACCTCAGGTAAGTCCCATAGCAGCTCTGAGCCTCAGTTTCCTCATCTGTGTGCCACAAACACTCAGCCCATTTTTACTGAGTACCTACCATGCGTCATGCATTTCAAACCCTTCTTCCTGTCTGCGTCTCATCACAATCCTGTGGGACCGCGTGGCATTGTAGATGCCAGCTACATCAGGGTCCCGCGCCATCTTTGAGTGTCAGGGACCCCTGCCCCAGCCCCCAGACCTCTGACTACTTTCTGGCTCCGCGGGTGCAGCACCCACTGCGCTGATGTTGCGTGTGCCATTACGGAGTCCCTGCCACGCGCCGAGGGCGCTGGAAGCCCTCCATCTCCTAAATAACCACCTGCCCTGGGGAGAGATGGGTCTCCTGTCAGGCCTGCAGTCACCGAGGGTATTAGATGAAATAACGCACGTCCTGAAGCTTGACCTAAAACACATCACTTGAAACGTGTTAGTTCCCTTCTCTCCCCGCTTGCCCCCCCCCCGCTGCCAGATTCCACAAGGGGTCACGTTCCTCATGGACAGCGAGCACGGCTTCCATATCCAGCACCTGGCAGAGCGGCCAGCACATAGTAGGGACTCGATGCCTGTCAGGATGACCACACGCACATTTCCGGTCTGTCCACCTGTTTCCGGCAGTGCGAGCCCCTCCCTCCTCCCTCCACCTGCCCTTCATCCACCCAGCAGAGTGAGTGACACCCATCACGTGCCGGACTCTTCTGGGCTACGGTCCCAGACCTCGGGAGCCGTCACCCGCGTCCAGAGAGACAAAAACCTGCCTGCGTCGCGTAACCTGGCTGGCCGGTGAAACAGGCGACAGATAAAAACAGTGAAGCGTAAGGGGCAGACCTGATTTCCTCCCCGAGAGCAGGGAACTGTTGCCCACACAGTAGGTAGAAAAGTCTTCTTGGAAAAGGAGACATTTGATCATTTTAAAGGCGGTATAGATCTTCGTTAGCATTTCGGGACGTGCAGGAGAAGGCAGTGCCGCTGTCCCGTAGCCATCACTCAGACACCCCGTCTTCCGTCTTCCTGTCGGAACGTGCAGATCTGCAGTGTGTGTTTAAAATTTAACATCACACTAGTCACTTTGTAGCTGTGGTTGTTTTTCCATTTCCTGTGTATCGATATGGAATATGTATTTTTTAAATTGGTGCCATAAATATATGGGAGCGTTTCCACCTTTTCAGGAAGAACAGACTATTGTACAGATTCTAGACCATCAAGATAAGGAAGAGAATAAAAAGGGTGTATAATCCTACCACGTAACACATTGGTCCGTATCCTTCCTATTGTTTCCTTCCTTATAAAACAGAACATAGGCAGCATGTGTTAGGCTGTGTCTGGCTTTTTCTTGATAACGGCTGAAAGCCTGGAGGTGGTGGCTTCCAAGTGGCCAAGGTCACAATCGTGCAAAGTCGGGAGTGCAGCATTCGGACCGCAGTCATTTAACCTCTGACCCCAGGCACCGCGAGCGCCAGAGGAAATCCAGAGCCCATCCTGGAAGTTGAGCCTCAAATAAACACCGGAGGGCAGAGGGTGGCCGGGGAGAAAGGACATTTGCCTGCAACTCTCCGGTATGAACATGAAGATTTTAGCAGGTTAAGACGCCCGGCACCCGGGAACAGTTCAGCGTGAAATTCCCCCCAAGAACACATCCGTTGACTTTTCACGTCACATCTTCTTCATCAAGCCTCTAACGCCCCCAAAGTTAACGTGGCTCTGTCCAGAGACGTCAGGAAACCTGGCTAAGTCCTGTAGCTGTGGAGTTGGGGGAGCGAGATTCGAACCTGGATCCAGCTGGCCCACGGCCACGCCCTTGACCGATAGCCGGAGAAGACACACTCCCTGACGTCTCCAAGCATGGCGGGCAGGGTGCCCGGAGGGCTCCCGGGGGACAGAAATTCTGTTTTCAGTGAAACTGCTCAAGTTAAATTGTGAGGAAGATCTGCTAAATGAATCCCAACACTGACTTCTCTCTGAGTTGACATCGGCCCCTGGAAACAGGATTCGGTGCCAACAAGAGGTCACCAGAGTGACGCACTGGGATCTGCCGTCACCCTCTAAACAGCAGGTGCATAGGATTCTAGCTTGCAGCTCCCGAGCCCCGACCCAGATCGGGAGGCACGCATCTCTGACCGGCCTGCACACCTCTGTTTTTTAAAAAGAAACTCCCTTTGGGGCGCCCGGGTAGCTCAGTTGGTTAAGCAGCAGACTTCAGCTCAGGTCATGATCTCACAGTTTGTGGGTTCGAGCCCCGTGTCAGGCTCTGTGCTGACAGCTCGGGGCCTGAAGCTGCTTTGGATTCTGTGTCTCCCTCTCTCTCTGCCCCTCCCCCACTCACTCTCTGTTTCTCTCTCACTCTCTCAAAATTAAATAAACATAAAAAAAATTTTTTTTAATCTGTTTGATTGGATCGACCCCAACCTTTTCATGGCTGCACGGTGTCCTGGTGCTCGGACAGGCCCTGGCTAGTACCCAGCCTCACACGACGGGCGCTGTGGCCCGTCCAGCGTCTTGTTCTCGCAGAGGCTGCCGTTGTGAGCGGTCCTGCACGGGCACCTTCACACACGTGCCCCACGAGGCCTGCCCACAGAGTGACTCCCAAAAGCAGAGCAGAACTCATTCTTGCTCCGAAGTTCCTGGCAAACGGAACCGAGGCTAAGAACTAGAAATGAGAGGTGCACACCTCAGCGAGGGCAAGTCAGATCCATCGTTCACAGACAATAGAATCTTCTACCCAGAATTCCCAGCGGAATCAGCCGGCAAACTATTAGAACCAACGGCCAGCTCAGCGACACAGCCAGAGGGATGCTTGGCGTGAAAAATCCAGTTGTGGTCCTGGATCCCAGTAGTAACCAATTAAAAACCATAATAGAAAAACACAAAGGGAGCAGAACATCCGGGCCAGACTCCAGGGCAGCGCTTCTGGGGCTGGGGGCTGCTCCCGCGTCACCTGGGGGTGCCGCTGGGCCCTGGTCCCTGGCCCCCGTCAGCAAGCCCGGGGCAGCGCCTGGGAATCTGCATTTTGACAAGCCCCAGGGGCTGCTGCCACTCACCTGCCCTTGGACCCCGAGTGAGTCACGAGGATCCAAAGGCTTTGTTCCCACTCCCACGGCCCCCCAGTAGTGTTGAGGACATGAGCCCAGCTCCCCACTTCTTTTTTTAATGTTTATTTATTTTTGAGAGACAGATAGAGACAGCGTGAGCAGGGGAGGGTCAGAGAGAGAGGGAGAGGCAGAATCCGAAGCAGGCTGTCAGCACAGAGCCCGGCTCAGGGCTCGAACCCACGAACTGTGAGATCTTGACCTGAGCCTAAGTCAAACGCTTAACCGACTGAGCCCCCCCAGGCGCCCTTCCCCCCACCCCACCTCTTTACCAAGGCTGGCTGCTATGGAAGTCTCCGCTGCTTTGCCAGTTGCATGAGTGGAAACACTCATTTTATTGTTTCAGTGTGTGTTTAATTACAAACGAGACTACACATCTTCCGCGTGTTTGGCCTTGATTTTCACGTTGCCAGATGTTAACGGGACATCCACGGGGTGACGCAAGCGTTCACATCACCAGAAGGCTGTGACAGCTTCTCGCCTCAAGTCCTGTCCACGCCTCCGGCTCTGCCCTCCCCTCTATGGCAAGGAGGGGAGGGGATCCAGAAGACCCCCCTGCCCCGGGCCAGTCCCCTGTCTCCAGCCCAGAGCCCAGGGAGCCAGGACCCACAGCCCTCGAAGGAACGTCTTCCAACCCTGAGCCCTCTTTTCGGGGCAGAGAGGGAGGATTTTGAGACAAGAAAAACCTGACATCTCCCACCACCACGTCTTCACTGAAAATGCAAAGTGACGCCAGGGAGGCTGGACGTTGAATTGCGGGGACGCAAGCCCCGGAACGAGGGCTTTATGACATATTTAAAGCAGTGCTCTGACACGCGGGAAATAGTAAGATGAATTGGGGGAAGCCAAGAGCCACCGTGTGCAAGGTGGGGCTTCCTGGGCCGGTTCAATCTTGCGATTTCAGCAACGCATCCTGGCGTGTTTGCTAATAAAGACGCAGGGCCGCCGCAACACACGGGCTGGTTTTGTTTCAGCCCATTGTCTACCTCCGGAGGCACGGTATTGGGATCGTATTGCATTTTCAGGTCCGATGAAGCTGCGGTAATATAAGCATTTTATGCAAACGTGTCGTGTGCCGTAAACCTTCGGGTAACCGGAGCCCCGGCTGCCCCTCGGTCTTCACACGTCACGACAGGAGGCAATTATTCTGGACCCACAAGCTGCCTTTCGTGCGTGGCATTCGGTCCCTGCCTGAAGCTGCAGTCTCTCCGCTGGCACAGACTCACGGGGTGCGGCGCTGGGGGAGCCCAGGTCACCGCGAGCGTGGCGAGGAAGGAGGCGAAGGCTCACCCTCTCGCTGTGCACGGGTGCGCGCCTCTTCCTTCTGGATCTGGGCGTCGGGGGCGCGTCCCTGACCAGAGGGCGGGCTCTGGGGCTGGAGTGGCCAAGAAAGAGCCTTGCTCCGTCACGTACGACCACGGCCTTGGGCAGGTGTCCTGACCTTTCTCCACTTTCTCCACATTGTCCTCATAGAGGAAAGGACCAGGGCTGTTGGAGGATCGAGCAGGATGATGGGTGCAAATGCTTAGCGCAAGGGCGTACGGAGTGCGGAGCGTCAGCAGATTTGCTCCTATACCGTGAGTCCACTTCACAGCAGAGCCACCAAGGGCCCGGGTGGGAAGAGCCGCCTGTGTGTGTGCGTGTGCGCGCGTGTGTGCTGGGAACCTGGGAGGGACTCCGCAGGCCCGAGAGCTAGCCCGTCCTTGCTGCCAGGTCTTGACCTCTCTCTGCACATCCCCCTACAAAGAGCCGCCCAAGACCTTCCACCAGAACGTTCGGTCAGCTGCCCTCTGAGCCACCCCACGGCCATCTTTTCCTTGGCGAGCATGGCTCCTTCCTGGAGTTGAAGGCAGGAAGCTCCTCCCCCATCCAGACCGTCACATGCCTGCAGCCCTGCAGTGTCCCCTCTGCTCTCTGTCCCAGCTCGCCTCGGTCTGGGGACCCAAAGGGCTTTACCCCTGGCACTTGGCAGACCGACTAGAAAGACGTGCCGATCACCTGTGTGTGGAGGGCACAGAAAGCGGCGGCGATGACTCCCGGGCCAGACCAGCCCCCTCCGCAGTGGGAGAGGTGCCCCAGCGACTGTGACCTCTCAGGCGTGTGGCATGCTGGCGTCTCCCGCAGGGTAGCCCGAAGGCTTCTGGGATGGAACCCTGTGACTCTATCTGTGCGGCACAGAGCTGCCCGGCGACTGTGGGGCCTGTCCCAGCCGGACCTCATCCTGTGGTTCTCCTCTGGGTCCTGCGGCCAAATCCCAGGACCCTTCAGTGTGTCACAGGACAGGAGGAGACCAGTGTCACCCAAGCAACCTGTTTATAGCTCCTCCCACCCCCTCTGCTTTCCCATAACAGAAAGGAAGGAAGGAAGGAAGGAAGGAAGGAAGCATCAGGGATGTGAGGAAGGTATGAAAGAGATTTCAAGGGGGGAGCAGCTAACTGAAAGCCGTGTGTGTGTGTGTGTGTGTGTGTGTGTGTGTGTTTGTTTTAAAGTTTATTTGTATTTATTTTGAGAGACGGAGAGAAGGCAGGGGAGGGGAAGAGAGAGAGGAGAGGGAATCCCAAGCAGGCTCTGCACCGTCATCGGCAGAGCCTGATGGGCTTGAACCCACGAAATGTGAGATCGTGTCCTGAGCTGAAACCAAGAGCTGGACACTTAACCGACGGAGCCCCCACCGGCGCCCCAGGGCTGATGGCTTCCTTGTCCGGTTCCTAACTGGACCGGAGGCTTCTCCGGGGCTGGTGAGGATTTGGTGTGAGTCCTGTGACCTCTCCTGGAGAGCACGGTGAGCAGGGGTGGAGGGGACAGGGAGGGGCTCCCACCTCAGTGCAGAGGCGACTGATTCAGCCCTCCCGGCACCCCTGCTGCAGCCCCGGGCTGAGGACAGAGCCGTCTCTCCCGCCTTCCCTCTGCGCCCTGCCTGGGCCCTGGCACCCAACACGGGGACACGGGAACAGGGCAGGGGTCCCCCCACTGGCCTTCCTCTGCCCGGAGGGACATAGACCCACTTCACCCCCCACCCCACCCCCAGAAATCCTGGTGCTGGACTTCGAGGGAAGGGGCCACGCGCGCCTGCCGAGGGCAGCTCCCAGAAACGCACCTGGAGTCCTCGCGAGGGAGACCGGAGTCGTGGACGTCACTGAGGTTTGCAGTCCGGGGAGGCACGAGGCAAACGTGGTTGAGGCTCCGACTCCTGCTCACGAGAGGAAGCCAGAGAGCTCTTCTTGAAAAGCCTTGCTGATGGGGTATTTTCAAAAGTCAGTGTCCCATTCCAGTGAGCATGTCTGCTGTGGGAGGTGCCGGGGAGGCTAGAAACGGCCCTCTGCGGGCGCCCAGGGAGAGCCAGGCACACGGAGCGGGGACAGGGCAGGGCACGGGGACAGGGCGGCGAGCGCTGAGCACAGCTTGGGACCTTCCCCGGGCAGGGAACCAAGATAGACACGTCCGTGCCCCGGGGACGCTGCTGGCTGGCGCCTCCCCATCTCTCACGCAAGGACACGGGGTGCAGAGCAGCCTGTAAGCCCCGCAGATGCGCTGGGCCGCATTCACCACATTCACAGCGGCCTCTGCCACCCCGGCTCCTTCCCGCCCTGGCCCAGGGCTGGGAGCAGCTCAGGACAGTCCCATCCCCGCTCCTGCCACGCCAGGGCCCTGGGGCCGGAAGCCTAGGGTGCCCCCCAGCCTCATCTGTTACACGCACGTGCAGCACAACAGACTTGCCTCCCGGCTGCATGGACCCCGTGTAAATTACCCACCTTCTCCACCAACTTCCGTCCAGGCCGATTGTCAGGGTTAAACCCTGCTTGGTCACAGTTGTTTTTTGTTTTTTGTTTTTTCTTTTACATTTATTATTTTTGAGAGACAGGGAGAGACAGAGCATGAACAGGGGAGGGGCAGAGAGAGAGGGAGACACAGAATCCAAAACAGGCTCCAGGCTCTGAGCTGTCAGCACAGAGCCCGACGCGGGGCTCAAACCCGTGACCTGAACCGAAGTCAGACACTCAACCGACTGAGCCACCAGGCGCCCCGCTCAGTCACAGTTTTAACGCTTAACTGTACATGTCTGTCTTTAAGAAATCCACACTGCCTCCCGCCACGGGGGAAAAGCAGAGTTCACGGGTTCGGCACTTTTCTGCTTCTCAGGGCCCGAGTCCCTGCCAGGCGCTGCCAACCAGCCCCTCCTCCGCTCAACGTCTCGTCTTCGCTGCCGCGGCCACCCCTCCGTGACCGCAGTGAAGTCGTGTCTGAGGGCTGAGAGGTGGGGACAGAAGTCGAGGGGCAGCGGGTGAGGAGAAGCAGGCAGCCGGAGACCCCAGGAGTGCGCTGCTTCCCACGGCCTTCCTGGGGTCTGACCAGCCTGCCGGGCAGGGAGGGGGCGGGCGGCGGCCTCTGGACCCCCTTCGATCTTCCCCTTTCCTCCTCTTTCCGGTTCTCCCACCGGAGTGGACAGAAGACCCCCCCGCCATGGGAAACCAGGAGCACCCAGCTGAGTCAGGCGTAGAAGCGAAGAATTCAGACCGCAAGGGGCCACCAAGGCCCCCCGTATGTCCCCCCTTTTATTGTCACAGAGGAAACTGGGGCGCAGAGGGAGGAGCCTGGCTGTGTGGCCCAGCGCGCCCCAGGCTCGCTCCGTGTTTTCCATCAGGGCAACGGGGACTCACTCCTGCAGCCACGCGTGCCCGCACCGCTCACGCTTAGTATCGGTGATGCACACGATACACACGCCCCCGGCCCCTCTCGGGCCTGCCTGGTGCGGAGCGCCGGCTGGAGGGCGCAGGGACGGGGCTCCGGCAGGTGGAGGTCTCGGTCAGAGGGAGGAAGACGCCGACCAGAGTGACAGCAGAAGCCGCGGAAAAGCCCTGCGCCGGTCAGACGGCTGTCACTGCAGCGGCTCGTGGGGCCGGGAGGGCGGCCGAGCCCGGCCACGGGGAGGGCGAGGCGGGAGGTGGCCGTGCCTTCAGGGTTTGGTCCAGCGGAGCCAGCAGAGGGGGCGCTGGGGACGGCGAGGCTGCCTTTGGTTCTGCCGGGATGCAGGCCCCGCCATCAGGCCTCTGGGTTCCTGAAAGGCGGATTTCCAGCCGGGGGTCCCTAGCTTCTGTCACTGCAGCCCCATGGGCCCAGCGCTTAGCAGGTGCAGGTTGAAAAACCCAGGTGAGAAGTGTCCGGCAGGAGCTGTGAAGGGGGGACTGGGGCAGCAGAGGATCTGACGGTGTGCACGGATCGTTCTAGAACCGTGACGGAGCCCCTCTCCTGGACTGCTGTCCCCTGGCCCGGTCCGCACGGAGAGCGGGGGAACAGGGCTCAGGGCTGCAAGGCAAGGCAGCCGGAAAGACGGATGGGGGACGTCAGCGTGGAGGAGAGGCTGGCCAGCGCCGGAGGCCAAGGAGGCTGTAGGAGGCCGAGGCCAGGACCCTGGGGGGAGGCGGGGTGGAGAGCCGTGCTGCGCCGTGTTCAGGGTGGATTAGGACCAGCGACCGGGCGGAAACCGAGCCCACAGCCCTGGGGAAGACGGCCAACAGGGCGAACGAGGCCCAGTGCGGGGCGGGGGTGTCTGGGAGCCAGACACGGGGGAGGCCCGGGGGCACAGGGAGGAAGGGGATTCGGGGAGCTCAGCCCCAGGGGCACCACAGACTCCTGGAGGGGAGCCACTGGCCTCCCGAGCCATTGTCGCCGGAAGGGCACTCAGCAGGGAAAACACATCCCCGCCAGCGTCGCCTCTCAGGGAAAAAGCAAAACTCCAAGGTGCCCCCTTCCCGGCGGAGCTTGGGTGCAGGCGCCCGAATCGCTCATTTGCTGGACTTTTCTCCAAAACCACGTGAAACTGGGGGGAATGAGGAGACCTTGAAACCCCAAGTGAGGCTGGAGGAGCAAAGGGCCTGGACACTGGGAGGTGACAGGGGAGCGGAAATCTGGAACAGTAGGCTCGGGAGGGAGGCTGGGAACAGCGCAGGCCGGGAGGCGCCCCCCGGCCCCCCTCTCCCCCTGGCTCCCCATCCCTTCCAGAGGGCTCCTGCCCGCCCGCCACGCTGGCCCCTGGCTCCCAGATGTCCGAGCGTGGGGCACCGCGGGGACCCAGAGTCTGCCACCCTCAGACCCGTGCCTGCTCGGGGCTCCCCAGGCCCTGCCCGCTGCTGGAGAGCTGGTGGGGCTCCTTGGTCTGACAGGAGCCCCTGGGAGGAGACGAAATGCTGGCCGGTTGGCAGTGTCCTCATTAAGGGCGGTGACACAGGTGACCATCGAGTCCTACTCTGGCTCCAGGGGGTCAAGGGTCCACATACGGGGGAAGAAAAGGTTCTTGGTAGAGGCAGGGAGGGGCGGAGGGCCCACTCCTGGTCACTCTCCCACGAAGGAGGAGGGGAGAGGAGGCCGAAGTGTTCCAGAAGCTTCTGTCCTTTCTCTGCCGGGGAATCTGGGGGAGTAGGGGCCCTCAGTTCCTGGGCCTGAGCCCTTTCCTGCCCAAGATCTCAGCATTCGCACCTGGGTGGCTGGTGCCCCTCCGGGTCTTGTCTGCAGAAGCATCTCCTCCCCGACGGAGGCTAAGTTAGTGTCCTGGGGCCACCGAAACAAAGTCCTGCCGACGGGAGGCTGGCAACTGCACAAAGGGGTTTGCTCGTGGTTCAGGAGGGCAGAGCTGGAGGCCCTGCGGGAGAACGGTCCAGGCTTCCCAGCTTCGGAGGGCCTCCCGCCGTCCCTGCTGGCCCCTTGGCTGTGTCCCTGTCACCTGGTGTCGGCCTCCGCCTTCACGTGGCCTTCTGTATGTCTGCGTCACCTCTTTGTCTCTCTTGCATGGCACCTCCTCGGACGCAGGGCCCACCTCACCGTAATTACAGCGGCAGAGACCCTTCTGCGTGAGGTCAAGCTCTCCAGTTCTGGGTGGACTTGAACTCGGGGGCTATTACCCAGCCCACGACAGCAGCCGAGGGGACGGCAGCAGTCCGCGAGGGTGCGTGGGGGCACCGGGAGTGACCCCGAGCAGGAATGGGCCCGGCAGGGTGTGGCCGGGGTCACAGGGACAAGAGGCCCCCACCCCACCTCCCCGCTCAGGCTCCCCTTCCGCAGCCTCCTACCACCCCCATGGTCCCTTCTGCCTCTGTTTGGGGAGACTGTGAGGACGCCTTCTGATTTAATTGAGTTATTAGGAGTCAGGGACTCAGGAGCAGAGACAAGCACTCTCCAGGAAGGTGATGAGGGCCAGTGGGCATCGGAGAACAAAGGACCAGATGCCACCGTGGGAGCCGCCAGCCTTGACTGAGCACCGGTGGGGAGGGGAGGGGGAGGCGGCCCAGCCTTCCCTTCCCTGCCCGGCCTTTCCCGTCCCTCCCCTCCCCTCCCCTCCCCTCCCCTCCTCTCCCCTCCCCTCCTTTCCCCAGGAAGCAGCGGAGATTTAATATGCAGAGGTGCAGGGGCAGGCGCAAGGCGCATCCTCGCGGCATGCCATATTTCAAACAAAGACTATACAACAAAGGGCCGGCCTATGCGGGGATTTGTCAGAATCCAGCGATGGGAAAGATTTATCTAAGCCGCGCGGAGGGGCCTGTGACCTTGGGCTTGAGAGCTTTAAAGCGAACAGGCGGTGGTTGAAGACGGAACAAAGAGCTGCTTGTGATTATCATTATTTAATATCATGGTCTTAAACTGTCGGCAGGGGGAATTAGGTGGCACCAGAGAATTGTTTTTTATTCCAGGAGATGTAAGGAAGACGTAATGGAGGGGAAAACGCAGAGGAGGAGGAGGAGGGAGAGGCCGGGGAGATCTCTGAGAGGCAGGGAAGGAGAGTGAGAGCCAGCGAGAGGCGGCGAGGGGGGGTGTTGGTAAACAAGATGCTCGCTGCCTCCCTCCCCCCGCTCCCCTTCCAGAGAGGCTCAGCCTCAGCAGAGGAGTCAGGTGCTTGGGGCAGGTGGCCGGCACGTGCAGTGGGAACCAGGGTGGGGGGGGGGTCTGCCAGCGCCCCCAGGCTGCGTGTCCCCTGCTGCCAGGGAGCCGGGGCTCCCCCTCAAGGAAGCTCCGTGCACAGGAAGGGTGTGGGTGCAGCCTTGGGATCTCCAGGGACAAGGGTCCGGAAGGGAGACTGGTGGGAGGCAGAAATGCTGGAGTCCCTTCCAGAAAGTGGGCTGTGCCCCTCTTGCCAGCTGCATCGGATCCGGGAAGTCCCATCTCGGGCGGGTGTCCCCGGCTTGGGGGCCCTAGCCGGGCACCTTTCATCCCCTCCAGTCCTGGCCCCTCCGGCCCTTTGTGCTTCACCTTCTTTGTCTCAAAGTGTCCCCTCTCCTGAATCATGTAAGTTCCAGATCCAGACCGATGTGATCGACAAGGTCACCCCCCAGCACACCCAGGGCGGATTCTTCCCGCGGTTCTTCCTGGAACGTGCCAGAAGCCTGCCGGGGGACTCGGTGGAGCTTTAGAGCCAGGTGGGGTTGGGGGTGGGAGGCGGCAGGCGCAGCTCTGTCCTGGAACGTTCCAGATGCCCGGGTGGCCCACTTTGGGACCCCCGTCTCCTGCCCCGGGGGCTGCCGGTGGTCCACAGCGTCTTTCCACTAGAAAGATTTTCCTCATTTCACACTGGCTGCCCAGGCCACAGGCCAGCTCACACTCCCGACACCTGGGAAGCAGAAGAAAACAGCTTCTGAGTCACGCTGGAGGGGACGAGGCCACCCAGGAAAGAGGTTCTGGAGTGTTGAGGGGACGCCCCAATGTCAGTGGGGGCGGGGGGGGGGTCGTCTGGCGAAGCACGGAGCAGGATCATCCTGGGCCTCTAGGAACTCAGAGGCAGACATTCCCAAACCCGGCTGCGCATCGGAGCAGCCACCTACCGAAAACCCCCAAATGGGGGGGTCTCTTATCCCCCAGCGCAGCCCCAGGGCAAGGACTGACCCTGGGGCCAGGGGCCAAGGAGCCTGGAGGGGCAGGAGAAGCTGGGAAGCCTGGGATGGGAAGAGGCAGTGCCTTCTCCTTCTTGTCCTCTCCTGGGGCTCTGGGAACAGGGGTGGGGGCACCGTGCGGATGGGCACAGCCCAGGAAGCCTGTCTTTAAACAGGCTGAGGCTCCAGTCTGGGGCCCTGGTGGCCTCAGGTCTCCAGGTGAGGGCCCGGCTCCAGGAGGCTGGGACACAGGTACCACGGGGGCGTTCGGAGAACGTGGGACACCCACATCATGCCTCCCATGAGCACAAGAGACGCCCAGTGCTTTTGGTGGGTGGCCACGTGGCCTGGCGGCCAAGCCCAGGCTGGAGTCGGTGCACCTGGGCCAGCTTGGCCACCTACTCAAGGTGTGGCCTTGGGCCTCTGCCTTCTCTTCTGTGAAATGGGGGTAAGGGTAGGACCGGTTCACAGGGTAATTGTGAGGAGGGGTGGGGCGATATGGGAGGAGGGCTCGCTCTCTCTGTTGCCTTCTCACCCCTCCCTTGTCGCTGCCTCATCGCCCATACCCTCGGCGCCCCCTGCCTGCCCAGAAGGAAACCTGGCTGGGGTCGGGGGGAAGGGGACTCAACCAGAGGGAAGACGGGCCTGTGCTTTTTCCCGCAGGGGTGAAGCCATCGGCACGCCATGGGCCACGGGAGACCAGGTCAAAGGCTAAGGTGTTTCTAGTCCACGAAATGGAAGATCAGTCTCTCTCTCTCTCTGTCCATCTCTCTGTGTCTGTGTTTCTGTCTCTCCAACTTTTTCGGTCTCTCTCCACCCCCCCCTAGGGCCCCCAGAACGTACAGCTAAAGCAATCGCTGAGTCCACGACCTTGGATTATCTGGTCCTTTGGCTGCTGTGCTGGCGATGCCCAAAGGGGAATTTCCCCCCGGTCTGGTCAGGCAGCTTCCGCCGGGGGGACCCGTCACCCCGAATCCTCCCTCCTGCTGGAAAATCCTGCTTGGAATCTAATCTATATCCCTCGTGCTGCGGCTTCAACTTATTTCATGATCTGCTTTTAATTTTCCTTCATGTCTCTACTTCCCAGACTGAGGGTGGAAAGTGGTCCTTTATCAAACCCTTCATTCTGTGTCTGGACCCCTGGCTCCTTTTCCACCACGGAGGGGCCCTCGGGTCTGGCGCTCAGGGACCCC
>PISW01014596.1:0-20423 GCA_004023785.1 Mungos mungo | reverse complement strand
CACTGTGTGCACTGTTGTGATCGAATGGGCTTGTGGGGCCTAACTGTGCTCTGTCATTCCAGAAGTGGATGTGTGACTGTGTGACCGCGCATGGCCCTGGTTTGGTGCCTTGAGTTATAGTGCTTGGGTTGTTAAATAACAAAAGTTTAACTGAGTAAATGTTAATGATCTAAAAACAAAAACAAAAACAAAAACAAAACAGAACAAAAACGCTGGTTATGACAGGACAGCTGGGTTGCTCAGTCAGTTAAGTGTCCAACTCTTGATCTGGCCTCAGGTCATGATCTCACAATTCTAGCCCAAATTAGGCTCTGCACTATCCGTGCAGGATTCTGTCTCTCCTTTTCTCTCTGTTCCTTCCCTGCTTGTGTACTCCCTCCCTCTGTCTCAAAATTACATAAACTTAAAAAATTAAAATTAAAAAACATATTGGTTATGACTCATTGAATTCATTGATCAAAACCTGAGGTTTGGAAACCTCTATCCCATTTGTTACTGCCCTCACCCTGCAGGGAACTCAGGGTACTACCCTGGGAGATCTACCATCCTTTGGTGTCAGCCCCAGTGAGGGGAGGGAGAAAGCAGAGGCAGGAAGATCTTCATGGACGGAAGCATGCATTGTCTCAGACCTCTCCCACTTCCCTTGTGCAACGGCATGTCAGCCTTTGGCCTAAATGTGGTGGACCTCTTCACCTAAGATGAGCTTGACCTTTGCCTCTCTCTCCACTTCCAGGAATAGGTGACCCATAACTATGTTGCAAGTAGTACTTGGATGTTTCAGCCATGTTAACTCGGAATCGATTATTCTACCTTAGTATTGTTCGTCCTGGGTGTATGCTGTGTGTGCCATCATATTTAATTTCTAAGAAAATGTAGTTGAAAATGGTTACAGTTTCTACACAGGACAGCAGGTGAACCTCAAAGAGCATGGGTTATAGATTCAGAAGACCTGGGTAGCTTATCTTTTTATATACTCACCCTAGGAGAAATCATCTGACACCTTTGCACCTTAGTTCTCTCATCAGTAAAATGTTAGTTAATAATAATATTGTATTTTCTTATCTCTTTGCAAATTATAAAATATTGCTTATTTAATGAACATCATTAGAGGTTATTTTATGAAAAACAAAATTAAGACCATTCCACCCCGAATTTATGAAGGATGAATGTGAATTAGTTAGAGTCAACCCAAGAATGTGTTAGTCTAGTTGGGTTTGAAAACTCTGGAATCATAAGTTCAGTTTCTGTTTTGATAGACTGCCTTTTTTATACAAGCAGGAAGATTGAAAGTTGAAGGTGTTTTTTGGTTTTGTGGGGCTTCCGATTCATTTTGATTTTCTTGGATTTATTCAAAAATTTCAGTGCTAGTGGTTATACTTTCACCTTTTGGATTAAAACATAGTTTTTGTTTTTGCTTTATTCCTGCAGACTACAAACTGCTGTCTTGCCAGCTTAGAATATCTTGCCTATGATAGTCAAAGAGAGCTCTGTGTCTTTTTTTTCTACCATATCAGAGATGTGTTACTATTTATGTATTTTCAATATATCTTGGAAAGGAGTGATAAGCGTCTTAATAATAGAAGTAAGTATATTTCTAAAGCTTTGAAACTAAACACCAGGGTCATATTTTGGACACATTGTCGGCTATGGTGTTTAGAATGGGTAAGTTTAGGGAAAAAGCCAATTGTAGTCAAGTTGCATGGATGTGAAATCACATATATGGTGACAGAAGAAATATATTAGAATTCTTCAAACAGGAAAGTAGGTATTTTAAGAGCTGTTGAAAGCACATTGTATTGCTAAGGAGGCATTTCCTAGAGAACAATGTAATAAGTCTGATCATTCATGTTACAAGTGTTGGAACCTCACCCAACATTTGTCCAGGCTAAAAATAGTCTAGGCTTCCTGCTTTCTATCCTTGCTCTTTCTTAAGCAATTTTTCTCTAATTTATAGGATTCTGCATCTTCCTTAATATTGATGTCTTCTGCAGCTTTATTGTCAATCCAATTGTCATTGCTTTGGCTCAGACCATAGTCATTTCCTAATAGACTATTACAGTATTGTCATAGTTTTGTACTTCTCTAAACCATCCTCTGTACTACTTCTAAAGTGAGCTTTTAGAAGTAAAATCTTATCAGGTTATTCTCCATCTCGTGTCCATTTCTAGAGCATCAATTATTTTCTTTCTCTCTACTTTGTCCCTGGGGAGACACAATTGTTGAGTGGGTGGTGTGGGATTTATAACTAAGCAGTCTTACTGAGGTTGGCCTGCTCCTTCACTATGCTGTTCTACCTCCAGCCAGGGAAAGGAGGCCAGAGAACTTTTACTGGTACACTTGAGAATGTAGATGTGATTCCATTCTTCAGGTCAGTCAACTTGCTAAATGCTTACTTACTTCTTAGGTATATTAGATGCTATAGTCATAGGAAACAAACATTTGTTTGACACATATGCCATGCTGGGTATTTGGAATAGGTAGCCATAAAAGCAAATGTTGTGGGATTCAGCTGTCATTTTAAGACTGAAAGAGATAGCCAGAAAGGGTCCAGTTCATGCTTCTATTTCTAATACGATATGAAAGCTGGACAACCTGATGTGTTTTCCTTTTTCTGAAGAGTTCCAAGAATGAACACTTGCATTGCTTAGTTATCTCATTATTTTAACTTTAATTATGTCAAAAACAAGGACATTCTGCTTTCTGTTTAAGTGAAGCATGAATAAGACAAACTCAGATATCAATCTCTATGTAAAATCCCTTCCTCATTAACAGAAATTATAATCAAAATATTTTAGCCATTCTTCACAGATTTTATTCCCTTGATGAGCAGTCAGGCTGACCTGGGAGGATAAGACCATCTCTATAAACAGTCGGGAAGAAGGTCTGTTCATGTTGGACATTATGGTAACAATGTAAAGAAGTAGTGTCTGCTTTTACCTTTCTAAATATTTTAGAAGGGATTAAACTTTGATTTTTTTTCCTTTGTAAATGCCTCACTATTCCCTATGGAGATCTGATCCTAATTTTATCATTTATAAAGGACTGAAGAAACATTAGTGGTAAGAGGCAGGCTTAATAGGAATTAGAAGAATGATAAGGAATAACAAAGTTGTACTAGTAGGAAGGTAGGAGTCTGGTGACTGAAAAATGGAATGGTGGAGGGGGTGTGTTCAGTAAAGTAGACAAGATTTTACCTCAGGTGGGGAAGAGAGATGGAATGTATGCTAAAATACATCAAAGAATAAAATTTGATAAAGATACAAGTTTAAAATAATGTCATAGATTTTTTTTAACAACCATATTCATTATTTTTCCAAATTAGTCACTGCAGAAGACTCATTCTTTTGATATTTTCACTTAGGTTTTGTTTTGGAACTAATTTCATAAGTAGTTTACATGTTTTTTTTTAGTCTATAACTTCACGACCACAAACAATGTTATACATATTGGTTAGCATACCACATTTAAAAAGCTCGGGCCTGGGGTATCTGAGTGGCTCAGTCAGTTAAGCGCCCAACTTTGCCTCAGGTCATGATCTCATGGTTCATGAGCTTGAGCCCCACAACAGCTCTGTGCTGACAGCTCAGGGTCTGGAGCCTGTTTTGGATTCTGGGTCTCCCTCTTTCTGCCGCTCCCCTGTTTGTTCTCTCTCTCTCTCTCAAAAATAAACATTAAAAAAATTGGGAGGGCACCTGGGTGGCTCAGTTGGTTAAGAGTCTGACTTAGGCTTAGGTCATGATCTCATGGTTTGTGGGTTCGAGCCCCGTGTCAGGCTATGTACTGAAGGCTTGCTCAGAGCCTGGAGCCTGCTTCGGATTCTGAGTCTCCCTCTCTCTCTGCCCTTTCCTCACTCACACTCTGTCTCTCCGTCTTTCTCAAAAATGAATAAACATTAAGTTTTTAAAAAAAATTTTTTTAATTTAAAATGCTTTGCACTGAGTGGTTTTATGTTGTTTCCATTAACCAAATAACCAACAGAAGGTAAGGATGTCAAAGAAATGTGGCATTATTTCTGAAAGCAATTCCAAAAAGTTCCGAAAGATATTCTGAATCATGCAATCAGTATTGTGGTTTCAGTTGTAAACCCTTCAATGTTTATTGCTTTAAGGTGGAAAACCATCAATTGGGTTTATAGTCCTAAAATTAAATATATATATGTATATGTATATCTGTATCTATATATGTAATATCTTGTAATTAGGTCCTCTCCATTAGAAAAACCTGGTCAGAATTTATATAATATGGTTACTATTTCTCAGATTATCATGATGTTCAGGAAGCATTTAATGAGTACAAGCCAGCAGTATGTTCTCCACCCAAAACCCACTCTTTTCCTGAAAGAAGAGGCAGGAACAAATCAAACCCAGTGCAATTCCCTAGAGTCTGTCTGGTGACACACATAACTTTATGTGCCACTTAGTTAAAATGTGTACACTGAAATCAGAAAAACAAAAAGGTCTGTAAAAAGTTATTTTTAATGCAAACATATTCTATTAAATTTTTAGAGAAAAAGCTAAACTGCTTTAACTGGGTAAAAATGTTTTTGCAATTGTTCAAATTAGTACAATACTTCCAAAATGGTCTTTGGAAATCCTTGTAAATTTACTTGCTTGCCTATTTGCCTCGCTGCTACCTTCCCAACACTTCAGAGGGAAAATTTTATTTTTAACAAGAAAAATTTTCTTAAAATTACATTTCCAGTGGGGTCCTGGCCACACCAGCTGCTACACATTGTAACTGAATTTTAGTCTCTGTTGTTCTTATTGTTAAAAGCACAAGTGACCAGCACTCAGGTCTTATGCCACTGACATCCCACTGATTCATTACAAATTGGATTGGAGTGTGTGCTGTGAATTTTTCTGTTAGAAAAATACAAGCTTTCAACACAAAAGAGCAGCTATATTTGATGGTTTGGCACTTAAAAAATTAAGTTAGACCAAAAAATATAATTCTGGTTCTTAGTAAATGTCAATAAAGAAGAATGCAGCCCAACCTCATCAGTAATTGCTTTTTTTATATTTATATTTATTTTTATTTTTTTTAAATTCCACTTTGAGGAGAGTCAGAGAGAATGTTCTGGAGTTGAGACAAAGATGTTCTGAATTTTCAAGGACTATTTAAAATATCTTAGGGAATTGGGGCACCCAAGTGGCTGAGTCTGTTGAGCATCTGACTTCAGCTCAGGTCATGATCTCACAGTTTGTAAGTGTGAGCCCTGCATCAGGCTACTATTAGCGCAGAGAATGCTTTGGGTCCTCCGTTCTCCTCTCTCTCTGTGCCTCCCCTCCTCATGCTGTCTCAAAAATAAATTTTAAAATATTAAAAAAATAAAATATCTTAGGGAGTCAAGGCAGGATGACCAGAACAATGGACAAATTATTTATTTTGAAGGCATGCTATCAGATTTACGAATTGCATGTCCAATGACAAGCCCATTGCAACCACCATAATGGGATTTAACAAAAGAATGTTAAAGAATGATGATCTGCAGCTAAAATGCATGAAAAGGAAGAGTATGACTGGAGTTACTTATTATTGAACCACAAAATCAAGCAGGAAAAATAGGTCGAACTTCTAATCATAGTCATTGCTTATCCATAGATAGGCAGCATACAATGTGAATACTTTGCTTCTAGAAAATAGGACAACTAATATTTGTTGAGAACCTACTTCATGCCAAAAACCCTTATATTATCTCACTTAATCTTCCCAATACCTTATGAGCTTCTGTCTTGTGCAGAGCACTCAGTAAATGTGTGTGAGAGGCAGTCAGGCAAAGAGGAAGATCATAGAGAAGTGAGCATTTACATTATGAGCACGCTCAACATATGGTATCTGCGGTCCTGTGATGGCCTAGCTTCAAATTCAGAGTTATTTGATTGTAGTTTTAATGTAGAACAGTTTTGCTTTGCTGAGTAAGTAAGGAAACCACTTTGTTTTTAAAAAGTGAATGAGAGGGGCACCTGCGTGGTTCAGTTGTTTAGGCGTCTGACTTTGGCTCAGGCCATGATCTCAAGTTCAGGAGTTTGAGCCCCGCATCAAGGGCCCTGTGCTGACAGCTCAGAGCCTGGAGCCTGCTCTGGATTCTGTCTCCCCCTCTCTCTGCCCCTCCCTTGCTCATGCTCTGTCTCTATCTCTCAAAAATAAGGAAATCATTTAAAAAAAAAAAAGTGAATGAGATTTAGATGACTCTCGGGTTATAAAACCATTGTACACATGGCCAAAAGGTACATGAAAGATGTTCAATGTCATTAATCATCAGGGAAATGCAAATCAAAACCACAATGAGATATCACCTTACACTTCTTTTTAGAATGCTTATTATAAAAAAGGCAAGAAATTACAAGTGTACGTGAAGATGTGGAGAAAGGGAACACCTGTGCACTGTTAGCAGGAACATAAATTGGGGCAGCCACTATGGAAAACAGTGTGGACGTTCCTCAAAAAATTAAAAAATTGAACCATCATAGGATCCAGCAATTCCACTTCTGGGTATTTAGCCAAAGAAAACAAAAACACTAAATTGAAAAGATATATGCACTCTGTATGATTTGTAAGATGTGGAAACGACCTAAGTTTCCATTAATGGATGAATGGATAAATATATTGTGACATATATATATACATATATATATATATATATATATATGCATAATGGAATATTATTCAGCCATATAAAGAATGGAATCTTGCCATTTGTGACAACATAGGTAGACCTCAATGACATTATGCTGAGTGGAGTTAGTCAGACGGAGAAAGACAAACACTGTATGATATCTCTTATATATAAAATCTAACAAAGAAAGAAATCAGTAAACAGACAAACAATCAAAAACAAAGCTTGTAGATACAGAGAGCAGATGAGTGGTTATTGGGGGTGGGTGGGTAGGAGAATAAAAAAAGAAAGTGGAGAGACATAATCCAATCACAAAACTGGAAACTGGCACAACTTCATATGCAATTAATTAAGTGAGTGTGTCTGACTATTCTTTTATGTACTTCATTTCTTGTACAAGATATTTTTTAATTATATAGAAACAGATTAGCATGTTTTACCGAAACATTAACTGAGAAAGAAAAATGATAGTGGCATTAAATCTGAATTGCAAATAATTTTTCAAGTCAGTCTACATTATTGGCTTAATTAAGATTATGAGTTCTTGGTTCCTGTACCTGAAAATTAAGGGGAATATTCTGGTCATGGTCAAATTGGAAACTATTAAGTGAATTTTGTGAGATTTTTGTTATAATTACTGCATTTTTAGGATGATAACTGCAACTATACTTGTAACTATATTATGTATTTATAATTATATTATAAAATCAGTTTTCTTTCCATTTTCCTACCAATTGTTTAAACAATGAATGAATTTGTTCTCCCCCTATTGCAATTTTGCTTTGTTTTGACTTAGGAGTTTAACAACTTTATAGAACTAAGCCTTTAAATTCTAGAAATATTATCAAAGTCCTTATCTTCTTGTCTCTGAAGAATAAGCCAAAATTGCCATAATTTTTTAAAGGAGTAGACTATAAATATCTATTAAAGGAAAAAATAAACATTTATGATATCTGATCATTACTAATAGTTGGTGAAAGGTAATAGATTGCTAAACAAGGATTTAATAAAGAGAGTTTGTGGGAAAATCAATCCACAAAGTTACAAAGAAGTGAGTGTTAATTTATACTCTTCTAAGTATCAGTGTTACTGGGGGGGAGGGTAGGCAATTATTACTAGTTGTTCAATAGATTTGGAATTGTCCACCATGTTTTCTCTGTCCAGATTTTCATTAATGATCAGGAAGTCAAGGTGTGGGCCAAATGTCTCCTTATGTTTCAGAGAGACTAGGAAAGAGAGATATTCCCTTGTTGGTCTGATTGTTGCAAACCCAGGGACAAGAACATAGAGCATTTTTGGAATGTGCACATGCTTAACACCTGGAATTTTCTGAGAGTTATAGTCATACTTCATCAGTCACCAGAATGAAAAGCCAAATGCCGATCTGAAGGAGAACTTCTGAGGCAGTTCTTCTGGAGCTAGCAATATACCCTACTTGTCATCTCTCAGACATAAGCCTTTAATCCTCTCTTTCTAAAATTGTTTATTTTAAAATGTGAGAAAGGCTAAGGATGTCACAGCCGAGCTGTGAGCTTTCTCTTTAAAGAATCCCATCCTTCAAACCCATCTTCGGCAAAGGAACTGGCATTCCATGTGCTGAGCAGATGGCGTCCTACAGCACTGGCCAGCCCACATGTGCAGCTGGGCCGATCTGGCACACAGGTGTCCTGATTTGGACCTTCCTGAAATTCTGACACCACACTTTCCTCCATGGGGAAGTATGACTTGGCTATGCTGTTTTCCAGTGACAACAGATATACTGGCCTAACAATAACAGCTCTGACTAAGGTGATAACATAACCCTCTAACTCATATTTAGCTGGAACCCAGGGTGTAGGATTTGTTCTAAGATTTGGGCCAAATTTTTGGTTTTGATTTCCTCTTTTGCATTTTGTCTTTCATGTCTCCTCCCTTCACCTCTTCGAATTTTGGGTAATTCTCAGAAGGGTGGGAAAGTCCCTTGGAGGGGGAAAATGCTGTTGTAATTAACAAAGTTAAACATTCTACATCAAATGGGTGGCGTTCCTATTCATGGGCAAATATTGGGCAACCACATTCCAGTATTAAGTAATCTTCATGGTTTAAAAATGAGAAAAACTAGACAAATTCATTAAGCTTTTCATAGCATTTGACAAAACTACTGTGAAAGTAAAAGGCTATTTCAAAACGCCTTGGTAGGCAACAAAGAAACAATTTAGTTGATGTTCCTTCTGCATAATCTCTTACATAATTATTTTGGTCTCACCAAAAATATTTGTCAGTGCAGAGCCCAGATGTTTTGAAGTTTGTTTGTTTGTTTTTTAAAAAGCAATATTTAAGGATTTTCCCATTTCAGGGCCCCTGGGTGGCTCAGTTGGTTAAGCGTCGGGCTTCGGCTCTGGTCTTGATCTCAGGGTTCCTGGGTTCGAGCTCCATGTCGGGTTATGTGCTGACAGCTAGCTCAGAACGGGGAGCCTGCTTCAGATTCTGTATATCCCTCTCTCTCCGACCTTCCCCTGCTTGCGCTGTCTCTCTCTGTCTCTCAAAAATAAATTAAAAAATTTAAAAAAAGGATTTTCCCATTTCTTTCCATCTTAGTAACAGCTGCCTCTAACAACTAATTATAATGAAAATAGGTAGGTAGTGGAGGTAATGAGGGAAGTAGATTGTATCACAGTTTTGAGCTGCCTCTGATTTTCTCTTTCACAAAACATAATTTTGAGAATCATGTCTCAAAATTATGAAAAGCTCATTTATGAAAAGCTACTCATCTTCACTCAGGTATGCCCTGCAAAATGGATTGGCCCTGTCTTTGGATAAGCAGACATAATTACTTAGCTCAAGTGGGAACTAAAAGTTCATTACCCAGAGGGGATTTTATACCATTGTGTTAAGATAATTCAACCATTCTCATTGATCTAAAAGGGACAATATAATATTGAAGAGATATTCTGATTACCAAGAAGTAAAGGTTTATTCCAGAGAATGATTGGTTTGATATTGATTCTGGACTGTATTACAGAGCAGATTATGAAATTCAGTACTCAGGGAAATAGATATACCCAAGAAATAACATAAGTCACTTAGAATAAATCATGGCAAACTAATATTATTATTTCTTGGCATCTGTAGTCATTCCCTTCCTGATTTAATGATTTTAGGACTTTAAATACCACCATATGCCAATGACTTCCATGTTGTATCTCTATGCAAAACTTCTCTTGAGCTTCAGAGTAAGATACCCAAAGGCCAAGCTAACAATTCCACTAACAGATATTTCAAACTGACCATGTCAAAAATCCCATCTTTTCCCTTTTCCTAACCGGTTGCACCTATGTATTCCTTACCTCATTTGCATTAAATCCATTTTTCTAATTGCTCAAAGGACTAGGATTCATATGTAACTTTTTTCTTTCCCTCGCACTCAAATTCATCCTGTTAGAAAAGCTTTTTAGTTCTGTACATTAAAACAGTCATCTCTACAAAGGTATGAATTAATAGTGGCTCACAGAAAAATGACTTAGGAATTTAAATTTGGCTGAATAAGATATACATGGGGCAGAGCAGACCTTCTTAAGAAAATAACAACATACATATGTGAGAAACATATTTAGCTTATAATCTTGGTGAGGTTTTATCTGTATAGATTCAGAACTTGAAAAAAAATTGGAAACCAATTCAATCAATACTGCCCAGAGGTATTGCCAGGGCAGGAAAAATTACTCAAGTGGCATTCATTAGCCATATTCCATAAAAACAAAACACTTTGTAAGTCCTGTTCTTTGTTAGTAAGTCTGGATTCTTCAATCATTTTTTTAGTGACTAGGCAGCATCAAACCCATATATTAGTTATGTTTTCTTAATACCTTACAAAAGTTTTGTTTGTTTGTTTAGTTTTTCTCTATGTTAGAATACATATAACTAGCAGTGGGTACTAAACAGACAAGGAACATGATTTATTAGATTGGCCATGATGTTTTCTAATAGTCTTATATAGAGATGTGACTTAGCTTCTGAAACTCAGACTTTCAAATCACTTTGCTTTAATTTAACTCTTTGGGAAGGGAGGGCTTATTTAGAGAAAAGGAAATGATAGCACATAGGAGACATTGTGATATTGTTATCACACATTTATCATAGTCCCCATTTTTATCATAATATTACATTTCTCTCCTTTAATGTTCACTCGTATTACCAATATGATTATCTGCCATACTGGTATATAGACATTTGAGGAAAATTGCATTTAATTTCAGCAACTAAAAGTATATCCCTTTGCTTAAATTTCAGTTATCTTGTACTCCATTTATAGGCCTTAGTATCTGTGTCTCAACAGAGATGAAAAATACAAAATTAGCCTTGTGGTATTGACAAATTAAGCAATGAGACAGACACTAGAGCCTAGATATAGATTGGAACATCAGTCATTAAGAGAAGAAGAAATTATTTAAAAATTAATGTTGGAAAAATTGAGTGTTTATATGGGAAAAAACTGATATTATAATACTACCTTACTACATATAAAAAATCAATTCCAATGGCTTAGTATTAATAACAAGAAAATATATATATAAATTGTGGAATAAAATACAGTAAAATATCTTTCAAACCCTGTTAAGAAGAAAGAGGTTTTTTTCAGCAAGGCACTAACTGAAAGGTAAAAAAAAAAGATAAATTTTACTATATTAAAAGTGGAACTCTACCCTACCCGGTGACACCATAAAGAAAGTAAGAAACAGACCACTAGCTGGAAGATGTATGAGCATATACAGCCAGCACAAATCATGTATGACTAAGGATTGGTGTCTGGAATATTCAACAATTTTTATAAGTCAACAGAGAATTAAAAACAAACTATCCTGGAAGTTAAATTAAATTAAAGCATAAAATAAAAGGCAAGTAAACAGTCCAATAAAAACAGGAAAAACACATGAATAGGCAATTGACAGAGGAGTAATAAAATGGCCAAGAAATATTTGAATAGTTCCTCAATTTTATTAATAGTAAAGATAAAGGCAAAGTAATATTTTGACCTTCCATTTTATACACATTTGATGATCAAAAATTAAGACCTTGAAAATGCCAAATGTGTGGAAAAACTTGAATATATTGTTCATGGGAGTGTAATTACTATGACTACTTGGCAATATCTTGTAATTCTGAACATTCATATATACTATGACCTAGCAATTTCACTCTTAAGAATATAAATAACCCAGAGAAATGTATATGAAATGTATATTACTTATATTAAAAAAATAGGAAACAACCTATTTTGTCAACAAGAGAATGCATAGATAAATGACAGTAGATTAATGGATTGTTATGGAGCACTGACAATGTATAAATGAACTAGCTAGAAGTGAACATGAATGAAGCTTTGATGTATAATAATGACAGAAAAAATATAAATAATATTGAGGATAGTGTTCATTTTGGAGGTAGTCAGAGAATTGGTATATGGAAGGTAAGTTATAGGTAAGGTATATAGAGGCAAATTATTAATATTGTTCTAGTTCTTCGATTGAGTGATGGGTTTGATAATTTACAAATACTTAATTAGCATGTGTCAAATATTTTGAGATATTTAAAAATAAAACAATTAAAAGGTAATACAAAAGAAGAATGGGAATCTTAGTATAACTTAAGGATTTTCCATTAAGGTGGAAATATCTGCAGATAACATTCAAGAGAGAGGTAAACATTTGGGAGCATGTCCTCTGAAAAGTATTACCATTTAAAAAGCACTTTTAGAGGTCATTATATTGGCAACACTATGATAAACAGAAATAAGGAAAATTGTGTAAAAGTAGGACTCAAACCTTACTGAATGTCATTAAACTTTTATGAACTTCTTTCTCAACCAATGATAAACCACTTCCCTCCTCTTGCACACCCCTATCATCTGGAATCTTCCCTTGATATATAAACCTGTATATCCCTCTGCTTACTCATCATCTTTGAAAACATCATGGTTTTGGATATTTTCTACCTAACTGAGAAAGTAGAAACCTTTTTTTATTTTTAAAGAAAAGCATTTACAGCTTCAATAAACATCCCCTTCAGCAAAACGTATTTCTATCTTAATGCTGTCATTTACTAAGATAGTGAATAGAGATGAAATTACTTGTAATGAATAAAGAGAATAATTAATGTTAAGATCTCAGCACTGAAACTAACATAAATACTGGCTGATGTTTATTTTAATCACATTTACAAAAAACTGTTGCTGAATGGTTCTACTGGGAATGTTATTAAACGTATTCACTCCTTGGGTACCTTGTTTGTAAAGTAGGTTATGATTCTTTAAAATCTGTGTGTAAACTTTCCTTTCAGCAATATTGCATGGGATATAAGACCTTTCAGCAGTTAAGCTTTCCATCCATTTTGCATCTTGGAGAGAGTGGTTTAAATGACTTTTGTTATTTAAATGCTGAGTTATATATAGTTAGCAACTCCCTGGGCCAATGTTGATGAGGGGGTGCTATAACTCTTCTCATAAGAGCAAAATAGTAAATTAACTTTTCTAATTTATTGACATAAAAATTGCCTTATGCCAGTGGTTCTCCAAGTTAAGTCCATAATCTCTAGACTATACCCAGGACCCTTTCAAGAAGTCTAAAAGATCAAAACCTTATTTTGATAACAGTAAGATGGTATTTGTCTTTTTTCACTATGCTGACCTTTGTTATTGGTGGTGCAAAAACAATGGTGAGTAAAATTTCTGGTACTTTAGCATGAATCATGACAGTAACATCAAACTATACTGGTAGCCATAGTATTCTTCATCAAAACACTCATAATAAAATTATAAATACATACATACATGTGTATGTCAGTTTCTGTTAAGAATGCCCTTGATGAAATAGTAAAAGTTAATCAATTTGATTACATATACACCCTTAAGAAGTCATCTTCTAAACATCCTGTGTGATGAAATAGAAGTATGCAGAAAGCACTTTTGCTGCACAGGTGATATGACTGCAATATTTGAGTTGCAAGTTGAACTAGCTGTTTTTTTTTTTTTTTTTGTTTTTTTTTTTTTTTTTTTTTTTGGTTTTAAGGAACATCATTTTTTTTTTTACCTGAAAGAATGGCTGAAAACTAAGTTGTGGTTATTCAGATTCAGCAAGTATTTGGCAAATGTTTTCTCAAAAATGAGCAAAAAGAACCTGTTCCTTCAAGAAAACCAATTCATGATATTTGTTGCCATGATAACATTAGAGCTTTCAAGGTCGGCATAAATGTACAAACCAACATTTTCTAAATGATCATTGGATAATGTTACAAAAAGTATAATGCAAAGTAGACCAAAGGGTTTTAATGTGACTGTATGATAGGTTCATCAACATGGTTTCAGATTCCATACTGCAACTGACCTTTAAGAAGCTACCATCTGCCAAGTTCTGGTGAAGTAATCAAAGAAGGTTGTCACAATTATATGAGAAAGCTATTAAAATACTCCTCTTTTTTCAAACTATGTATCTGTGAGAAACCAGATTTTTAAAAATCTAGCTCAACCAAAACAACATATCACAAGAAATTAAATGCAGAAGCAGATAAGAGAATCCAGCTGTCTTCAACTCAGACATTAGATTTTCAAAAATGTAAAATATTGCCATGCCACTATATTTTTCTTCTGCTTTTAAAAATATAGTTATTTTTTATAAACTATATAAGATTATTATCTGTAAGGGAATTAATAAATGTTAAAAGTTTTTAAAATTTCTAATATGGTTATTATGGATAAACAAAAAGCTTTTTGAAGCCCCCAATAGTTTTTAAGACTCCAGTAGTGTCCTTAAACTCAAAACTTGAACAACTTTCTTAGGACAATTATCAATCTTTCTCTTCCAGTGGTTAAGCAGCAAAGTAAACAGAAAACTTTCAGGGGTATCAGAACTTAGTAGGAGAACCAGGAAGGTGACTTTGATCCATCGTCTTTAGTTTAATGTTTTAGTTTCTAAGACTTAATCCTTCTTACTAAGGTTGAACACCACATTTATTCTCTTACTCAAAATTTACTGAGAATCTCCTATGGGATAAATATTGTCCTAGAACTGGAAATATAGAAAAAGAGAAAAACACCCCTGTGTTCCCTTAGAAAGGATGTTTTTAAATTCAATATTGGATTTGGCTTGAGTTGTTAAAAGTGAAAGATTTAAATTTAGTTTACACTGATAAGAATGAAAGACTGTTGGTTGGAAACATAGATGTGTATTTAGTAGATTATTTAAATTTAGAAACTAGGAATAAGTATTATCTTTTTTATTGCCCACCCACTCTTATGTTTAGCTGTGTTAATAAAGAGTTAACCTATAATTTTAAAGGGATTCATTAGACATTTTATAGTTTTAGGTTGATTGGTCTTTAACAAAGAATCATAATAGAGAATCTAATTCAGAGCACCCATGTTGGCTGTGCGTATAGACATCATTCAGTTACCCCTTTCCTATTCTTGTAGGAAAACAGCCTACTTGTAGGTAAATCATTGTTATGGAAGGAAAAAACCTACAGGTTTGTTTTGTTTTGTTTTAGTGTAAAAATCAGCTCATTTAAGTCTATAAAATGATGGTAAGCTTCACAGATGGCAAAATGCTTTGGGATCCTTAGGGGAAAATAAATCCTTTTGAAGTACAAATTTGAGGAATTGAGGAAACTTCACCTGGGGCCAAATTCTTATTCCCTGTAATTTGAGAAGAATTCCCACAGAATTACAGAGATTTAGAATCTGGTTAGCAAGTACTCATTTAAAGAAAAATATCTGTTAGCCAAGGACCCTAAAATTGCTTTTTGCGTAACAAAATGCCTTATTCCACTTTGATACTGATTCAAGAATGTCCCTTCCAATACTATGTCAAAGTGAGGGCTTGCATATTTTATTAAAGTGACTTACTTGAAAAATATTGCTGTCCCTTTGCCCTCCCCCAGCTGCAAGTTCCCTTGATGAAGCATGATTTCATAAATTTATTCCGAAATAAAATTTTGTTTTTCCTTTGCTCTATCCCTTCCAGCTGCAAACTCCTACCTGGCTTTGTGAAATAATTAATACATATGTTTAAAATAAGAACTCATCTTCTCCCCTCTATGCTCCCAGCTGCACATTTCTAGCCTTTTTTCAACTTTTTATTTGTAGTAATATTTCATAAATACAGAACAAGCTCAGATTCTCTGGTACCTCTTTCCAAGCCCGCATGTTGTCCCGACTCTCAGTGGTTCTAATTCTTGCCAGTAGAGAATAGCTGGGGCTCTTCCTCAGTTACATTACTTTCAAAGTCCACTATTTTTTATTTTACTTTTGCAATTTTCAATCCTCCAAACATTGCTAAATGAGCATTGGCCAAGGACGGGAATGTTATAATATCCTAGTGTTGAAATTAAGGGTAATTTTTTGTCTGTCCTTGAAGACAATGGATACCCTTTTGAACTACCTTTTGAAGAAATCTATAATTCCTTCATATTAAAAATGGAAGTATATGAATGTATTTCAGTTGTTGAGAAGATACCTTTGGTTCTATTTCAAGAATGCTTGGTATTTATATTTGTTTTCACTTATTTGTTAGATTTGTAAACAAATTCTCTATTATTTGGCAGTTAGTGAAAATACATTACAAGTAATCAAATGCTCTTGGTCATAGAATAATGGATTGATATTTCTTATTCAATCTAGTTTTGATTATATTCATTTGTCATCTTTCTAAATATCTTGAACATTTCTGCTAAGTAAAGTATCAAGTCTAAAAAATCCTTCAATATTATTAATACAGTTGATCTTTGAACAACACAGATTTGAACTACATGGCTCCATTAGTTTTGCGGATTCTTAAAATAAATACAGTATAGTACTATAAATGTATTTTCTCTTCCTTATGATTTTCTTAATAACATCTTTATTGTAAGAGTGCAGTATATAAAATATGTGTTAATTGACTGTTTATGTTCTTATTAAGGCGTCTGGTCAACAGTAGGTTATTAGTACTTAAGTTTTGAAAGAGTCAAAAGTTGTATGTGGGTTTCTGACTGTGTGCACCCCAACCCCCATGATATTCAAGGGCCAACTGTACTATTATTTTTATTTGACTTATAATTTTATTAGACTGTTAAACCTTAAACATTTGGAAATAAGTATAAGCCTAATTAGATATCAAAAAAATCATTCAAAGTCTAGAGAAGGTTCAAACTGTGTGTATGTGTGTGTGTGTGTGTGTGTGTGTGTGTTTAGTTATGGTGTGTATGAAGATTCAAGGGGCTTTGACCTTCTCCCTTTGCTCTTCCATTTTGTGGCTTGGAGTGAGCTTTCCAAATTACAAATTTGATTATTCCTTTCCCCTTTAAGATAAAGTTCTAACAGGACCCACAAGTCTATGATTTACAAGAGTACTTATCTTTACCTAGTATGTGGTGCTTTTTCTTTTTCCCTTTACATCTTTTACTTGGACAACTTACTCACCTTGCAGGCCTTACTGAACTTCTCAAGACAAAACAACATTGCTAGGTTCCAGTAGCACCCTGTATTTATGCTCATTGTAACTGTTGTTATTCTGAATGTTTTGGGTCATTTTATCCTTCACTGCCCATTCCCACCCAAACTGAAAGATATTATCTTTTTCATCGTTGTATATCCAGTGTCTAGCACAATAACAGACCACATGGTGGATGTGTAGGAAATTTTACTTGAATGAATAAATGAATGTTGAATTATAAATCCTTTGAAGTCTTCAATCTTAGGTAGTATGACTCTATATTGCTTTTGATGGAGTTCATTGTGCTTTACATGGTGGTGATTAGAGAACACATTTTCTTTTGACACTGTTTTGTTAGAGGCTGAAACATAAGTAGGGAATTAACCAGTAGAACACTGGCGTTGAATCTAAAAGTTATAGCCAGAAAAGGAGTAAGGAACAGGAGATAATATGGGAGACTAGTTTGGAAAGTCTCTCATTTGGAGAGTTGCTGCTTCCCAAGGAATTAACAAACCTTGCATGTATAATGACATGCAAGTGCCTCCTGCTGTTTACCTCGAGTCTTAACAATATCAAGTTTGCCATTACATATCTACACTTGCCATATTGCATGACTCTATCCACTGATACACCGGTTCCGAAACTTAACTACACACAAGAATCAGCAGATACCTAGCCTTCTCTTCAGACCAATTAAATCAAATCTCCTGGTGTAAAATCCAGACATTGTTAGTTTTTAAGCCTCTTCAATTAATTTTAATGTACAGCCAATTTGAGATCAATGAGGACATGACATGTTCTGAGACGACAACAGAAGTGTTGATTTGGAATCACATTAAACTCCATGATGGTACTCAAGGAAAGGCATCATTGGATTAGAAAACCACCTCTAGCAGTGAACTATAGCACCACCACAGGAAGGTATTTGATTGCTTCTCAAAACATTTCTTCTTTGTAGTGGTATAATTTAAAATGATGTTTACTTTAAAATACTAATGGAGCCTCAAATGAAGGCACTCTAATTATTTTCAGGAGTGCCGAAGTAAATGGCTACTTTGGCAAGGAAAAGCAATACATATGAAAAACTAATCTGCTTCCTTACTGCCATCTTCCTTAAGCCCATGCTGAAAAAGAACTTAAAGTTTTCATGACTATATAAAGAGGAAACAGAATCTCTGTTACTTTTGAATCCATTGACACAGAAGAGATTTTGAAGTTGCATGCAGGAGCTTCAAATTAAGCACAAACATAAATATCAAAACAAATCTATTTTTTAACATTTTTTAAATGTTTATTTATTTTTGAGAGAGGGAGAGACAGAGCATGAGTGGGGGAGGATCAGAGAGAGAGAGGGAAACTCAAAATCTGAAGCAAGCTCCAGGCTTTGAGCTTCTGAACTGTCAGCACAGGGCCTAATCCCAGGCTCAAACCCACAAACCATGAGATCATGACCTGAGTTGAAGTCAGATGCTTAACTGACTGAGCCACCAGGTGCCCTAAATCTCCTATTTTTTAAGATGAATTCAAGATTATTGTACTGGGGGAAAATCATTAAACTCAAAAAAGCAAAGCTATTATGATAGTTATTTTTATAAGAAAATTCATCAGTTTATTTTACCCATTAGCTCTGAAAATTTGAAGTGGTTTTATTTTTAAGAATTTTTTTTCTCTTTATAGCATTTAAAACACTGTCCCTTTGAAAAGTGTTCATTGTCTATCAATGTTTGATGCATTTATCATATTAACACTTCTGATTTCCCTCCACTTTCCCCCTTCAAAATGGTTACAATGAAGAAGGTTAAGATTTCATTTCAATTCACTTTCAGAATGCGGTATTTCTTTTTCTTTTTTTTTAAACTTAATTTATTTTTCTAAATTTACATCCAAGTAAATTGCATAGAGTGCATAGAGTGCAAGAATGATTTCAGGAGTAGATTCCTGAATACCCCTTACCTGTGTAGCTTTATCCCCTCCCACAACCCTTCTAGTAACCCTGTTTGTTCTCCATATTTAAGAGTCTCTTATGTTTTGTTCCCCTCCCTGTCTAATATTATTTTTTTCTTCCTTTCCCTCATGTTCATCTGTTTTGTATCTTAAAGTCCTCATGAGTGAAGTCATATGATATTTGTCTTTCTCTGACTGACTAATTTAGCTTAGCATCATACCTCTAGTTTCATCCATGTAGTTGCAAATGGCAAGATTTCATTCTTTTTGATTGCTGAGTAATACTCCATTGTGTGTGTGTGTGTGTGTGTGTGTGTGTGTGTGTGTACATACCACATCTTCTTTATCCATTCATCCCGCGATGGACATTTGGAGTCTTTACTTTGGCTATTGTTGATAGCGCTGCTGTAAACATTGGGTGCATGTTCCCCTTCAAGACAGCATACCTGTATCCCTTGGATAAATACCTAGTGGTACAGTTACTGGGTCGTAGGTAGTTCTATTTTTAATTTTTTGAGGAATCTCCATACTGTTTTCCAGAGTGGCTGCAGCAGTTTGCATTCCCACCAGCAGTGCAAAAAGGATCCTCTTTCTAAATGCTGTACTTCTTAACCAAATTTTAGGACAGTATTTCTGCCAAAAAGTTCTTATGTAACAGCTACATGCTTCATTAATTTTCACTTGGCTTTGCTTTGCACAAAAGCAAGACACAAGGCAGAGATTGTCACCTGCCCTTTCACTGCTTTCACTGACGTCAAATTGGCAAGTACATTCTATGGGTGTAGGGGAGAAGATGAGCGGAGAGTAAAAAGAAAAGTGGATACATCTTGTACTCAATTCATTCATCAAGTGAATCATACAGAATTTAATACTTCACAGATACTGTACACTTAGTGTGATCTTGGAGTCACTGAAGATTTCAACCAGATCCTCAAAAATTGACCCAGACGAACCAACCTTGGTTACCAAGAGAAGGCTGAAGTTATTTCTTTACCCACGACCACGTGTTGATAAGCCCAGAAAGAGGCTCAGAAACCAGCAAGGACCTCCTGCCTGGGGTTTAGTTAGATATACAGAAAAACCAACTGCTTTAAACTTATTGGGATGTTGAAATTTCGCCTTCTGAATCATGTTGTAACACCCTACCCACATCACCAAAATTGTGTATTCAAACATGCTTATCATTAATAATAAAAAACTGCTTGTTTTTTTAAAAAATTATTTTACTGAATTCATTAATCAGTTCTAGAAGGCTTCTGGTGGAGTCGATTGGGTTTTCCATGTAGAGTATCATGTCATCTGCGAAAAGTGAAAGTTTGACTTCTTCTTTGCCAATTCTGATGCCTTTTATTTCCTTTTGTTGTCTGATTGCTGATGCTAGGACTTCCAGCACTATGTTAAACAGCAGTGGTGAGAGTGGA
>PISW01014595.1:0-20421 GCA_004023785.1 Mungos mungo | reverse complement strand
GTACCCCAATGTTCATAGCAGCACTGTCAACAATAGCCAAAACATGGAAAGAGCCTAAATGTCCATCACCTGATGAGTGGATCAAGAAGATGTGGTATATATACACAATGGAGTACTACATGGCAATGAGAAAGAATGACATATGGCCATTTGTAGGAAAGTGGATGGACCTTGAGGGTGTCATGCTAAGCGAAATAAGTCAGGCAGAGAAGGACAGAAACCATATGTTTTCACTCATAGGTCTAACAGAAGAACAGGAGAAACCTAATGGAGGACCAGGGGGAGGGGAAGAGGGAAAGAGAGTTGGGGAGAGAGGGGGATGCAAAACTTGAGAGACTATTGAATGCTGAAAATGAACTGAGGGTTGAAGGGGAAGAGGTGGTGGTGTTGGAGGAGGGCACTTTGGGGAAGAGCACTCGGTGTTGTATGGAAACCAATTTGACAATAAACTATTTTTTAAAAATGCCATTTTATTGAATCAGTTGTTCTGTTAATCTCTAAAATCTCTGTCACCATCCTGGCAGCCATGTGCCTTAGAGACACATGTGGAACATGAAGATCCAGCATTAGTAAGAAATGAGACCAAAGCAAATGTTCCCCTGGCACTTTTTGTTGGAAGGTAATACGGTTTGTGCACCAATACGGTTTGGCTAAAAGCAAGACTTTGCTGGTATTAATTATCTCCTTCAAAAGTGCTCAAGGCCATTAATTTTTTTCTAACACATCTTCAAGATGTTCTCATAAGTTTGGGGCCAAGTTGTCCTCCGTTCCTGATTTTGTTCTTCCTTGTTGCCTTTCTTTCTGGATTTGGCCATCTTTATAGCTTTCTATAAAAATTTCCTGTGACTTTATATTCCAGTGTCTTCTGAAATATCTTGAATGCCACATTCGAACTCCATTCTGTACATGCTTGTTCTGTGTGAGGGATCTGTGTTACTGGCCCTTCTCCTGGTCACATTATTTTTATTCTTCTAATCCAATCCTGGATTAATGTTTCACTAGGACTGTATTCTGGAGTCTTGCTCTGACTTTACCTTTAGATATCATCTCTGGCTCTCTTTCCCAGCTGCATTGTCCACAGCCCTCAGCCTCACCCCATCCCAAGTCCAACACTTTTGAGAACCTCTGCAAGGCCAGTCCCATGGCCCTCACCTATACCAGAAGGGTTGGGGCAATTTTAGCTTCCACTCTATACTCACTATAAAATAGAAGCCAATCATTAATTCACACCAGGCAGTTCATGAGTAGGAAAGACACAACATCTAATCTATACATGAAATTTTAACTTTAACAGCAGGTGATACTTTAAACCAAAGCAATAAATATATGATAGTTATGTTTCAGACAAGATGAGAAAGTAATGGAGGGCATACTTTAGTGCAAGATGGTCACATTCTTCTGGAGTTGTTCACAACTGAAATGTCTTTCCTTATTAGTGTGTGGCTGGACATAATTCATTTTGAAAATGATTTTTTTTCAGTAGTCATGATGGAGGGTTTTCAGCTTTCCTTCACATTTTGGAAAACCAGGTTACCCTGAAGAATTCAGCCATTCAAAAGGAAACATTTTGCCATGTGAATATAGTAGATATTGATTCACTGAATTGGATGAATAGCTATCTTTTTGTGATAGGTGTGTGTGAGTAGTAGAGTGAGTAGTCATCTGTGTGTGTGGATGGAGATACAGCTGCGTTTAGCAAGAACCTGTTGGAAGTAATGAAAATATGGGCAGGTGTCACCCTGCTTGGATGTGTTCTCATATTGATTTGCCTGCTGGTCTACCCATTGGGCTCTTGAGTAGTCAGGGTGTACTGTGTCATCTGTTCTTTCTTTGGGCTCTAGGACAGAGCCTGACACAAGCTCAGATTCAGCAAATATATGGAGATGGCATGAACTGCAGGGAATAGTAGAAATGTCATGGAGTCATATGGGACCTCCATGATCTTCTAATTTAAATCCACATTTTGCAGAGAAAACAGTGCAGCCAGTGCTGAGTGTGCAAATCTGTTAGTTTGTCAATGGCAGATCAAGTCTCACCCCCAGACTTTCTGACTCCAAGCTCAGTGCTCATTGTATATCCTCATGTTGCTCTGAGACTGAAGAATTTTTCAAAAATAGTTTGCAAAGTTGTTAATGAGATAACATGTAATATAATACAGTTTTATTTCTGTTTAATCTTCTGAGCCTAAGGCTTTGGGATTGAGTGTCAAGCCATTGAAAGTGAGTGCAATATTTAAAATTACCCATTTTCTTCTGATCAAGACATTTCCTTAGGGAAGAATACTAGACACACTAGTGGAATTCACCTGAAATTGCTTCCTGGTAATGTCTGCTATTGCTTCTTAAGCCCTGGAAGGTGGATTGTTAGATCTTGAATGGCTTGACATTAACAATTTTCTGTGACCCACTTTTATCTAAAAGACCATGTTTGAGGATGAAGAAAGAAACAGACAGATATCTAAATGAAGAAATACCTATTAATGGGGGGAAAAAGGAGATCTGAGCTTCTTCTTTCTAAAATATATTAAGGGAATTGCAAAACACAAGGAAAGGATGTGAAATGTTATAAAGAAGAAAGCAGAATATAAATGAAACTCAGCCGAAAGACGTGTCATGGTATTTTTTTTGTCCTTGCTTCTCCTCAGTAGAGTGACTTGAAATCATGGTCCAGTAATGTTTTCAATGAAGTAAATGTTATCTTTACTCAAATGTGAAAAGGTAGATACAGGAGAGAGAGAGAGAGAGAGAGAGAGAGAGAGAGAGAGAGAGAGAGAGAGAGAGGGAGAGAGAGAGAGAGGAGAGACTGAGTGAGATTTCATTTTTAGGAATCTTATTTGGAAAAAATGTTAATAACCTTTAGAATAGTATGATGTTGAATTCTGGCCAACAAATCACTGTATGCTATTGTGATCATAACCACACCCAAAAGCATTGTTAAATTGTGGGATTGAAACCAAAAAGACCCAAGATACTAACCAGAAATATCATGATGATTGCAAAGATGTGGGCTTTCTAACATTTCTAACATATTCACTTGGTGTCTTTATCATTACAGTTAACCAATAAAAAATCACCAACTTAGATTCAGATCCAAGAATATAGGAGAGGAAAGTAACTACAAATTACACTTCCAAGCAATGAAATGATTATAGAACTGAATCGTTACATGCACTATGTGTACAATAATGTTATTTCCTTCATTTTTCTTTTTTAATTTTAGAGAGTGACAGCATGAGCAGGGAGAGGAGCAGAGGGGAAGAGAGAAAAGCCCAAGCAGACTCCAACCTCACCACTGAGCCAGAACGGGGGGCCCGATCCCACAATCCTGAGATCATGATCTCAGCTGGAATCAAAAGTCAGATGCTCAACTAACTGAGCCCTCCAGGCACCTCTACAATAATCTTCTTATTTTCTTCTCATGTATGCTTTTTCTAAACTTGTGGGATGGACTAAAATATAACAACTTCGTATTTTTAATCCAGAATAATTTCTAATTATCTTTGCTTAGCAGTAGCTTAAAAATGGAGGTTCCAGGGTGCCTGGGTGGCTCAGTTGGTTAAGCGGCCGACTTCAGCTCAGGTCATGATCTTGCGGTTTGTGGTTGGAGCCCCGCATCGGGCTCTGTGCTGACAGCTAGCTCAGAGCCTGGAGCCTATCTTCAGATTCTATATCACCCTTTCTTTCTGACTTTCCCCTGCTCAAGCTGTCTCTCTTTGTCTCTCAAATATAAATAAAAAACATAAAAATATTTTTTAAAAAAGGAGGTTCCATTAGTCTACGGATTCTTCCATATTCTGATGGCAGATTCAGATATAAATGATTTCAGATTCTTAGTTCAACATTCAATGAAATCTGCTAAATGGGGCCCTTTCAAATGCAAGTATACTTTTGTCAAATTTATCGGATGTTTCATATGTGAATGATGAATGGTCCCACTTTTACTTTGAAGAAAAATTATCTATGGAGTAGATAATCTATAATTTGTGGAATTGCTCCCCATAAAAGTTTGTTGACAGGATGCCACTGACTGATATAAGATTATAAGACAAAAATAAAAATCGCAATGTGTTCTGTGTGCTAGATAAGATGCTGGTTTGAATCGATGGAAACCATTCCTGGAAAATTGTCTTAGTCAGCAATCAAAAATTTTCCATTCATTTGAATGCTGCTGAAGAAGTTCACGGGTTTGTAAAAGAGGAGAGCAAGAAAAGACCTTAAAAATAATCAAAAACCTCTTCCGTTTTATAAATCAGGAACCTTAGAGATCAAGGTTAAATAACTTGTCCTGAAACTCAAAACTAATACGTAGCTGGAACAGGAAGTGAGCTCTCCTACCTTCCAGACAAATTATCATACCCAAGTTACTTATTCTTCACTTAAAATGGGATGATCCTGTCTCCACATGAATGTCAGCAAAACCCACTCCCTCATTTACACATGGCCTGATAAATCTAAGCCTAGGTTTATGGACAGGATACAAAGACAAAAAACTCAAAAGGCCAAATTTTTCTAACCTCATCTTTCCTTGTAGACATATTTTGGGCATAGACAATTTGTGTTTCCAAAAATACATTCAGAAAAGTCAAGAACAAAAAGGTGACCAGAGTGTAATTTTAGCATGAGGGTGGAGAGATTGAATTAATAAAGTTAAGGTTTATATTTAAGTCTCTATATAGTCTTGGGTGACAGTTCTCAACATGTCACACAGCACTCTGACTCAAAAATAAGACTTCAGAAAGGAGTGACCCTTGTTGGAACCTTAATGGGAACTTTCTCTTTCAGGCATATGAAAAGAAGGGCTCTTTCCAGGGCAGCGTTCTTACAAGTCTTGGTAATGAAGCAAGAATGTGAACTAAAACAGTTTAGCAATGTTTTTAACAATGCAGATCAAAAGGAATTCTCTATTCAATCTGAAGTAATTGAACATTCAATTAGCCAAAATACTCTGAGCATCTGGATTAGTTCAGTTTTTAGTGGAGGAGAGATGGTGAATTGGATTTCCATTTGGATGCACAGTGGGATTCAAAGCAGGATGTGTTGTGGTCCTGAGTTTGGAACTGGAAAACAACCTGTCAGGTGCTGAATGTCAGAAAAGTCTTTATCATTGAAGAAGATGCCAAAGGACATAAAAGAAAGTAAGCTGGGTGACATCATGTCATTAGCAAATCCATGGAGGAGCCAAACATGGAACACAGTATGTGCCACCAGCTAACATGAAAAATTTGGACAGCTATAGTTCCTTTGTCTGCAAGGAATAAAACAATCTACTGGACATTCCTTGGTTGGTGTAAGTTGATCAGTGCGGTGGTGCTGGGCATGTACAAGGTAGCTTTATGCCACAACATGGACAGATCTCCATGACTCACTGTTGTCATTGGACTTCTCTCTCCATGGGAAGAACTCCCTGACCTTATCCTTTAGCCCTTATGAGAAAAAGTCATGATTGCTTCATTGCTGTATTATCAAAAGATCTTGAGCCAACATCATTTTTCACAGTTTTCATTAAATGATACCAAAGCTTGAGTTTCATGTTTATTAAAAAATTTCAACTAAATTAAACATTAGTTATTTTATGAAAGTTATGGAGCTTATAGAGTTTATTATTAAACTTGGATATGAAGTTAAGGAGAGTCATTGCTTCGGGGCATAGAATTATAGCATTTGGGCTCTTTCTGCTTCTAGAAAAGTGCTGGGCCAGAAATATCAGGAGTATGTATAAGAAGTTCATATGCGTGATGTGCTCAAAAGCCCTGGTTGTTGGGACAAATTTTTCCTTCAATCTCTCACCCTTCTTACTGATGTGCAATGGGGCAACAAAGGATAAATTTCACAACTGTGACATCTGCCCTGCCTCGGCTTCTCTGTCCTGAAAGCAAACTAGGGTCCCTCTCTTATAAACTCACAGTGAACCACTTAAAGGATGCTGTTTAAGCTCAGCATTCTGAACTGGTATCAAGTCCATGGAATGAAGTCCTTCTCCATGGATGTCAGGGCAGCACACGGACACAAGCATGGAGGCAAGAGTGAGCACTGGGTCACTACACCAGGCTCTGGGATCATTACCTTGCTGTTTCTGATAGGTGCTCTGAGCTAGAGCCCAGGGGAAGAGCCTTGGTTGTTTCCAGCTCTGAACAGGGAGTTTATGACAAGACACACAGTCCCTACTGTAGCCAGTATCTGAAGTGCCATTTTCATTGCCAGCTCCCCAGGCAAACATTATAGCAGAAACCAGCTATTTCTCTTCTATTTTATTAGAACTGCAGGGGAAAACTCATTTTTCCCCAAGATTTTTATTGGAAAAAGGTAATGAGATTTCTTTATACCATACTAGGATCACAATAAATACTTTTGAATACTTTTAATAAGCAGCAAGCCCAGTTGGAATAGGAAAGAAAGCTTAGTCAGCTTTAATAAAGCTATTAAAAATGTTTCCTTCCAATTACCAAGGAATAGCAACAATAATAAGAGTGGACCAAATCTCATCTGTGGAACTGGGTTGGTGTTTATAGTCATGGCCTGTGTGCCAGCTTCTCATTTGTAATATCCTTCCCCCAAGAGAAGTGATGTGGGGTTAGAAGTAAACCTAAGCATATGTGGTCAATTAATCTACGACAAAGGAGGCAAGAATATAAAGTGGGGGAAAGTAGTAAACAAATGTTGGGAAAACAAGAATGAATATGGAAAAGAATGAAGCTAGACTACTATCTTACACTGTACACAAAAATTTACTAAAAAGGGATCAAAGTCTTGAATGTAAAAGTTGAAGCCGTAAAACTTGTAGAAGAAAATACAGGCAGTAAGCTCCTTGACATTTGTTTGGTAATGACTTTTTGGATCTGACTCCAAAAGCAAAGACAACAAAACAAGTGGGACCACATCAAAAATGCTTCTGCACAGCAAGCAAGTAAGCAAACAAACAAACAAACAAGCCAAATGAAAAGACAACCTAGAGAAAATATTTGCAAGTCATACATCAGTTAAGAGGCTAATATCTAAATATATAAAGTACTCATACAACTCAATAGCAAAAAAACCCCAAATAATCTGATTGAAACAAGTGGGCAGAAGACACGAACAGCTATTTCTCCAAAGACATCCAGATGGCCAATAGACCCATGAAAAGATGTTCAATATCACTCATCATCAAGGACATGCAAATCCAAACCACAAGGAGAGAGTACATCACACCTGTCAGAATGGCTGAAATAAAAAATACAAGAAAAAACAAGGTTGGCGAGGATGCTGAGAAAAAGGAACCCTTGTGAACTCTTGGTGGGAATGCAAACTTGTGCAGGCTTTGGAAAACAGTACGGAGGTTCCTCAAAAAGTTAAAAATGGAAATATCATATGATTCAGTGCTCACACTCCAGGGAATTTCCCTTAAAAACGAAACAAAACAGGGGCACCTGAGTGGCTCAATCAGTTAAGTGGTTGACTTTGGCTCAAGTCATGATCTCACCATTCGTGAGTTCGAGCCCCACATCGGGCTCTGTGCTGATGGCTTAGGGCCTGGAGCCTGCCCTGGATTTTGTGTCTCCTTCTCTCTCTACCCTTCATCTGCTCATGCTCTGTCTTTTTGTCTCTCAAAAATAAATAAATGTTAAAAAAATAAAAGAAAAAACAAAACAAAATTCAGTACAAAAATATAAAAACACAAATTCAAAGGGATACATGCACCCCAATGTTTATAGCAGCACTTATTTACAATAGCCAAATTATTTAAGAAGTCCAAGTATTCATCAAAAGATGAATTGATAAAGATGTGAGATACACACACACACACACACACACACACACATACCCACACATACCCACATGCACACACATGCACACACACACATACACACACTGGAATATTATTCTGCCATAAAAAGTGAAATCTTGCCATTTTCAATGATAGGGATGGAGTTAGAGAGTACAATGCTAAGTGAAATAAGTCAGTCAGGGAAAGACAAATACTATTTGGGATTTCATTCATATGTGGAATTTGAGAAACAAAACAAATAAACAAAGGGAAAAAAAGAGAGAGGCAAACAAACAAACAAAAAATGACTCTTAACTATAGAGAACTCTCTGATGGTCACCAGAGGGAAGTGGGTGGGAGGGATGGGTGAAATATGAGATGGGGATTAAGGGGCACAGTTGTGGTGAGCACTAGGTGATGCATGGAATCACTGAATCACTATGTTGTGCACTTGAAACTGTATGTTAACTATACTAGAATTAAAAGGAAACTACAATGAGGTTATCACCTCACACCTGTTAGAATGGCTATTATCAAAAAGACAAGAAGTAGCAAATGCTGGGGAGGCTTTGGAGAAAAGGGAACCTTCATGCACTGTTGGAGGGAATGTAAGTTGGGGCAGCCACTATGGAAAACAGTATGGATGTTCTTCAAGAAATTAAAAACATTACTACCATATGATCTGGTAATTTCACTTGGGTATTTATCTGAAAAAAAAAAAACATTAATTCAAAAAGATATATGCATCCCCATGTTCAGTGCAGCATTATTTACAATAACTAAGATATGGAAGCAATGGATGTTTCCATATGGAAGTGTCCACCAGTGGATGAATGGATGAAGATGTGGTATGTGTATATATACAATAGAAGAGTATTTAAAAAAAGGGAATGGAATCTTGCCATTTGTGATGACATGGATAGAACTTGAGGGAATTATACAAAGTGAAATAAGTCAGACAGAAAAAGACAACTACCATATGATCTCACTTACACTGTGGAGTCTAAAAAATGAAAGAACAAAACACAAAATACCAAACTCATAGATAAAGAGAACAGGTTGCTGGTTCCTCGAGGGGTGGCTGGTGGAGGTGAAGGTGAAATGGTTCAAAAGGGTCAAAAGGTACAAACTTCCAGTTATAAAATAACTAAGTCATGGGGACATAATGTATAACATGGCGACTATAGTTAATCATAATGCACTGCGTGTTTGAAAGCTGCTAAGAGAGTAAATCCTAAAAGTTGTCATCACCAGAAAAAAAGAAGAAAAAATATCTCTGTAATGATGTTTGGTGACAGATGGTAACTAGAGTTTTGTGGTGAACATTTTGCAATGTATACAAATATCAAGTCATCATGTTGTGCGCCTGAAGGATTAATATAATGTTATATGTAAATTATATTTCAAAAAGCATCCCCAGCCCCCGAATAGTCTACTTCTCATTCCAGTAAGGATTAGCTCTCATAAATGTTATAACACTTCTCACGGATTATTTACCCTTTGGTAAATGTGATGAAACTTCCCACAGGATTAAATCTACACAGGAAAAATGTCCAGCTATATAATGATCTGTGGCAGAAGCAGTCAATTCTCCTTCAAGCCTACCACCCACCCGGCGAGTGTACAAGGAACAATTGCCTTGGTTCTTGAGTCCTAAGGTAGAATACTGGTTTTCAACCAGAGGTGATTACCCCCTCCAGCGATGTCTGGAGACATTTTTGGTTATCACAACTTAGAAGGTGCCAATCTAGGACAGAGAAGTCAAGGATACTGCTAACCCCCCAATAACGCATAGATGCATAGAGAGCCTCCTCCCCGAAGGACGCACTGACTCAAAATGTCGATGGTACTGAGAAACCTGTTTAGAACAACAGTGAGGGGTTCAAGTGAAAGTGTTCAGGAGCAGATATTGGGTGGCCTCAATCATACATGTTTTAACAATTAGAGTAAACTGGTGGGAAACAATGAAGAGAGGGCACCTTCAAGAGCCTTCTCACGAAGGCTTTAGTCTGTCTCTCTGATTGTAGAGCCTGATCCCATATATGACCAGGCACTAGGAGTTGAATGGGCTGTGGGGCACTGACTGCCAAGAGAAACAAACTCATGTGAAATCGGTGGATAAGCCAGGTCAATATACCTTGTAACTAGAAATATAATTTGTGAATAGACACTTGAATCATCTTAACAGGATAATCTCCGTCTGCAGGGACACTGATGCATAATCAGAAGATTTCTTGGTAAACATACCCTCAGAAAGGGAGTTGGAACATCCTATGAGAGTTTTCTGTCAAAATTTGTCAAATACATTTTCTGCATTTATTGAGATGATCATGTGGCTTTTATTTTTTATTATGCTAACATACTATAGCACATTGATTGATTGGAATATGTTGAATCAATTTTGCATCCCACTAATGAATCTCCCTTGCTTATGGTGCATATCTTTTTAATGTATTGTTGAATTCACTTTGCTAGTATTTTATTGATGATTTTTGCATCCATGTTCATCAGACTTACTGGTATATAGCTTTCTTTCTTTGTAGAATTTCTGTCTTTGGTATCAGGGTTATACTGGCCTCATAAGATGAATTAAGAAGCATCTCTTCTGTTTCTGGTAAAGTTTAATAAGGATTGGAATTCTTCTTTGAATATTGGCTAGAATTTCCCTGTAAAACCATCTAGCCTTGGGCTTTTATTTCTTGGGAGGCTTATAATTACTACTTCAATCTTTTTATTTTTTATTGGTCTGTTCAAGATTTCTAATTCTTTTTGATTTAGTTTGGTACGTTGTATGTTTCCAGAAATTTACCCACATCTTCTAGTTATCTAATTTGTTGGTGTATAATTGTTCATAAAAGTCCCATGTTTCCCTTTTTATTTCTGAGGTGTTCTTTTTACATTTCTTTTTCTCCTTTTTTATTAGTCCAGGTATGCGTATCATTTTTCTATTCTCTGATTTATTTTTGCTCTAATCTTGATTGCTTATTTTCTTCCCTAACTTTGGGCTTGGTTTCTTCTTTTTCTTGTTCTTTGAGATGTAAACTGAAGTTGTTTACTTGAGATCTTTTTTTTCTTCAATGTAAGCATCATAAGTTTTGGTATGTTGTATTTTTATTTTCATTTGCCTCAAAATATTTTGAAAAATCATTTTTTATTTCCTGTTTGAGTTAATGGCTATGCAAGAAGTGTGTTTTTGGTTTCCATGTGATAGGTGAATTTTCCTATTTTCTTGGTGTTGATTTCTAGTTTCATTTTATTGTGGTCTAAAAAAATACCTATAATAATTTAAATCTTATTGACATTTTTAAGACTTTTTTTGTTGACCTAACATGTGATATATCCTGGGGAAGAATGTGTATTCTACAGCTGTTGTGGGGAAAATTCTAAATATGTCTATTTGGTTCATTTGGTCTAGATAGCTCTTTCTTTATTGATTTCCTGTCTGGATGTTCTTTGCATTATTGAATGCGGAGTATTAAAGTTTCCTACTATTATTGTATTGCTTTGAATTTCTCCCTTCAGATCTGTCAATATTTGCTTTATATATTTAGCTGTTTTGATGTTGGGTGTATATAGATTTCTAATTTTTATATCTTCCTGTTGAATTGACTCATTGAGCATTATACAGTGACCCTCTTTCTCCCTAGAGGCAGTTGTTGACTTAAGTACTGCCACTACTGCTTTAATTTGGCATCAGTTTCGTGGAATATCTCTTAGGGACAAGATACTCTTGGTGGATAAGGGGAAGGCTCATAGGATGGAATCCCAAGCCCACCACCCAAGATGCCACTAGAATAGCTCTATCTTTATTTGTTTTATTCATTGGGGTTTTGTTTAAAATTTCATTAGGAGAAAAAATGATTCCACTTCTTACAAAGTTAGAAAATCTCCTCAGTTGTCCTCTGGCCCACCTTCCTCCTTGACATACTGACACATTTATTCTCTGTCTGGTTTTTCACAGATGCTCTAGGCTGAATCCTGTTGTGTTTACAGAGCTCTTTTCTAGACAGGCCACTGAGGATAAAATCAGTTACATTTTGGCTTATTAAACTTTACTCCCTATTATGGATTGAATTGTACCTGCATAAAAGTCGTAACTCCTGGTGCCTGTGAGTGTGACCTTACTTAGAAATAGGGTCTCGACAGATTGGAGGTAAGATGACCCCTTAGTGCAGTATGACTATGTCCTTATAAAAGGGGGAAACATTTGGACCCAGGGACCGACATGCACGCAGAGAGAACACAGTGTGAAGATGAGTGCAGAGATCAAAGTGATGCATCCACAAGCCAAGGATGCCAGAGAACCTGCAAATCACCCCATTCTAGGCAAGAGGCCTGGAATAGACCTCCTGCCAACACTGATCTAATCTCAGAATTCTGGCTTCCAGAATACGAAAATACAGTTTTGGAGTGGTGGTGGGGGTCTGGAGCCGAGGTCCAAGAATGATTTCTTGAGACTTCTTTGGTGCTTTTTTTAAAGCACAGGGACAGAAAGATCTGCACTGGGGTTGTGAGGAGTGACTGATTATATATATACTATAAAGTTAGGGGAGATAAAGGCCAAAGGAAGGTTTCCAAAAGGACTTTCATATGTTAAAGAGGGCTCTTAGATACCGGAGGCCTTGCTACTGTCAAGCTAAGGTTGTGTTTCCTCTAGAAAGGCATTAACATTATTAAGACAGTAGGGAGTTCCTGGAGAAATGTCATTTTCTACCTTTCTCAAGTATTTGTCAATGGGCTGCAGGTTATAAAGAAATTTAACTTTACCTGCCATTTCCTTATTGTCTTTGTTCTCCACATCACTATGGAGGGGAGGGTGATGTTGGGGGTCCTGGAAACTGAGTTTATGGGTTTCTGGAGATTAGGCTATTGATAAAACTTCCTTTTCCTTGTAGAAGTTGGAGACTCTTGTACTGCATAACTGTGATCTCCATCAGTTAAGCATTGGATTTTTTTTCCCTTTCCTTTGTTCCTAGGCAGCCAGGAGTGCCCCAGGAATGTCATCTATACCCCACCGCTGGCAGGGTGGGGGTTAGCGAGGGTAGGCTTTGTTAGCTTGTATTTTGTTCTTAGCTTGCCTTGGCTCCCTCATCAGTGAGATTGTAAGTTTTTGCCATTAAACAGCCTAGTTGGTGGCCCTTTGTTAGGGCAGCCATAGAAAACTACAGAAGCCTGACCCGTCCGGCAGGTTGGTCAACGCAGGTCCTGAGGGAGGGAGTGAGAATTGGGGGGCGGGGGCACAGAGAATAGAGGCAAGACAAGTCTCTGATCAAGCCTCGTTTATTGAGAGACCACGCACGTCTTATAAAGGGTAGAAGGCGGGCAGCTGACGTAAGTCAGTTGCTAAGAAACAAGGGCGAGGATAAGGGAGAAACTAAAAGCACAGCACCTGGGAAACCAATAAGAGGGCCCAGCCTACAGGCCCTGAGCTGGAAGTGATAATGCAGCCCTGCTGTGCTGGGAGTGATAACGCAGCTCAGCTGTGCAGGGACTGTTGATGAGTTCCTTCCTCCTCTTCTCTAGGTCTTCCTGAAGCTTCTTAATCTTATTTCTCCAACCATCCAGAGAAGGTGCCACCATTTCCCAAACATGGTCCCTAAAAGAAAAGACAAAGATTTCTTCTCCTTGGAAGGCTAAGTATTATGATCAATTTGCTTTACTAGTTTCTCTGGCAACCATCGGGCTGCATCTGCTTGTCGTGAGAAGATGCACACTGCTCCTCATCCCCAGATCAAGACGGGGTCAGGACCATACCACTTATTATCCAAGGGGTCCCTCCAAAGCACAGTAACAAAGGTTCTTTGTGTGTCATTGTGCCAGAGACGTTCAGCAGCTGAGCATCCTTCCTTATCCAAAGTTAAAAAATTTAAAATGAAGAGTGAATGATGTAGAAGATTTCTGGGAGATCCCTTGATGGGGTATCATTCCCCCTTTATTTTTTCAAGGGTATTTTTTAAGGCTAGATGTGCCCTTTTCTACTATACCTTGTCTTTGTGGGTTATAAGGGATCCCGGTGATGTGTTTAATGTGTAACTGTTGACAGAATTTAGAGAACATGGTTCCAGTATATCCGGGTCCATTGTCGGTTTTTATTTGTTTTGGAATGCCTAACACTGATATGGCAGAAAGCATGTGTGCTATGACGTGCTTTCCTGCTTCCCCAGTTTGTAAGGTAGCATATAGGAAACCGCTGAAGGTATCAACATTCACATGGACATATTTTAGATTTCCAAACTCTGAAATGTGTGTCACGTCCATTTGCCAGATGGCACTGGGCACTAGTCCCCGAGGATTTATTCCTAAACGAGGAACACGTAAATGCACAACACATGGAGGGCACTGTTTTACTATCTGTCGTGCCTGTTCAGGGGAAATCTTGAACATAATTAAGGTGCAGGCACTAAGATGATGGGTAGCATGAGCTCTTGAGGCTGCTTCTATTCCTGTATCTTGGGTAAGTAGGATATTATAGATTTCTCTTGTGGCTGAATCAGCTTTTTGGCTGCCTAAAGACAGAGGACCCGGAAGGCCAGGGTGGGCCCTTAAATGACCAATGAAGAAAGGATTATTTCTTTCATGAATTAAAGACTGAAGTTGCATAAGGAGATGAGTGGCCTCGGAACTCTGTTTAATCTGCAGTCTCTAGCAGGGGTACAGAGTTAGCTATATAAGCACTGTCTGTGTATAAATTAAAAGGTTTATCATGAAAAGTGGAGAAGACCACAATAACTGCATGTAGCTCCACAAGTTGAGCAGAAGTGGACGGGGTGGGAAAGCTTATGACTTGATCCTCAAAAGTATAAGCCGCAGTGCCAGTAGAGGATCCGTCAGTAAAGACTACTAAGGCCTGTGATAGTGGCTGTCGAGAGGTTTTTATTGGGAATATAAATTCATGACTGTTAAAGAAATGTAGGACTTTGTTAGGTGGGTAATGATGGTCTAACCTACCTAAAAAAGAAGCACATGCGATAGGCCAGCAATCAGTAGTCTGAGAAAGCCAATCTGTCCTTTTGAATAAGGTTGTATGATGGAATCAGGCTCCTTGCCAAAGTACTTCACACTTTGTTCTCTTCCTAGAATAACAAGATCAGCCACGGACAAATAGTAAGGACAAATAACCTTCACAGGCGAGGAGGGGAGATGCACCCACATAATGGGATTGCTTTGCCAGAAGACTGCTGTAGGTGCAAGAGAGGTTTTGCAAATAATAAACATTAGGGGTTGATCATAGTTTATGGCAGTAACAAACTGGGAGTGAATGGCTTTCTCCACAACCTTTAAGGCTTGGCGGCCCTCACTAGTGAGAGATCTAGAAGATTTGGGATCTGGGTCCCCCTGGAGTATGTTGAACAAAGGTTTGAGCTGCCCTGTGGTGAGCCTAAGATAAGGCCTAATCCAATTTATATCTCCTAGTAACTTTTGGAAGTTGTTGAGTGTCTGCAGAGTGTCTAATCTGAGCTCCAGTTTTTGAGTAGTTATGTGGGCTCCCGAAATCTGAAAACCTAGATAAGTGTAAGGGTCTTGTAACTGCACCTTTTCAGGGGCTATTTGCAGCCCGTGAGCCTGCAGGGATGATTGTAAGTCATCAAAGCATTTCAGCACCTGTTGGCCATCTCTTCCTGCCAGAAGAATGTCATCCAATTAATGTATAATGTACAATTCTCTCCAAACATCGCATACCTTCTGTATGGCCAGTGCCACAAACTTTTGACATAAGGTGGGGCTATTAGCCATACCCTGGGGTAAAACCTTCCATTGATATCTTTTCATGGGCTCTCTAAAATTAACAGAGGGCACACTGAAAGCCAATCGCTCTTGGTCGCTGGGGTGGAGAGGGATGGTAAAGAAATAGTCTTTAAGATCTATGATAATTTTATAGTGCCCCAGAGGTATAGCCACAGGAGAGGGAAGCCCCGGCTGGAGCGTTCCCATGAGAACCATTGTTTTGTTTACTGCTCTAAAGTCTTGCAATAATCTCCATTTGCCTGATTTCTTTTTTATGACAAATATAGGGGTATTCCAAGGGGAATTACTCTCTACTATGTGTCCAGCAGCTAATTGCTCCTGTATTAGCTGATGCACTGTTCAGTTTTTTAACAGATAAAGGCCATTGATCAACCCACACAGGGTCATTAGATTTCCAAGTGATCCTATCTGCATGGGACACAGGAATGTCAATGGCCCCTAGGGTAAATTTCCTAAGCCCCTTTTTTGATGTTTTTTTTGCATCTCAATAGGTTGGGTAATTCCTTTTTCATTCTTTCCTAAACCTTTCCCTGGCCGGAACCCTTGGGCTAGCATTTGCGCTGTTACTATCTCATTTGCACTGCACATAATAATACCCATCTGCGTCAGGAGGTCTCGCCCCCATAAATTGACTGGAAGTCCTTGAATAACAAAAGGTTGAACATTTCCCTGTAAGGGTGGCAATGGGTTACCATGGGAGTCCGTTTTTGATTTGCATTCATTAGCCCAGTGTCGGTCCTCATGGCATCGAGGACACAATCTAGGAGCGGCATTTTGATAATTAGACTGCTTGCTGGATCCACAGTCCTTGGCAAAATGGCTTTTACCACAGCTGAAACATCTTCCTCTCTTTTGCTGACCTAGCAGTTCTTTGACCATAAACCCCTGAAGGGCTGCAGCCATTGCCAATCCCTGTTGGTAGGCAGAGCCGATATTGGAACACAATCTAATACATCCAGAGAGATCTGTCTTTTTTCGATAGGGTCTAATGGCTGCCTGACATGCAGAGTTTGCATTTTCATATGCAAGTTGTTTAACAAATTCGGTGCCGGCACCGGCATTACCAAAAATACGCCCCGCTGCCGTAAGAAGTCGATGGACAAAGTCAGCAAAAGGCTCATCGGGACCTTGCTTAATGTTAGTTAAGGAAGAACTGAGGTCCCCTTTGACTGGTAACTTTCTCCAGGCTCTAGTCCCAGCTGCTTGTACTTGAGCAAACAAGCCGGCATCATATTGCATCTGTGCCTCACTGTTGGAATGATTTCCGTCCCCCAACAGCATATCCAAGTTCCAACCATTATTTGCCTGTGCATTACGTCAAGCAGTCTCCTTACAGAATTCAGCATATTCTGATTTCCACAACAAATAATCCCCTCCAGATAAAGAAGCTTGAGCAAGGGTATGCCAGTCACCAGGAGTGAGCCAATTCTCAGCTACTGATTCCACAATCGCCATAGTGTACGGCGCAGTAGCCCCGTATTGTGCTACAGCAGTCTTAAGCTCCTTAATGACCTTAAAGTCAAAACCTGCATGGTATCTCCATGCTTGTCCCTGGGCGTCGGTGGTCTCAGTAACTGGAAAAGCCTCAGGGTTTTCAATGTCTATTAAGGAACCGGCAGCCACAGGGTTTTTGAGAGCTGCTCCTCGTCTTGGAGGCCTGGGCGTCTGCCGTGAAGGTGAGACTGTAGGCTCCCTTTTACCAACCTTAAGTTTTTCTAATCACGATATCAACTCTTGGTGTTCTTCTTCTAATTTTATCTGCTCTCGCAATTGCTCTATTTTATCTGTTAGATCCTTTTTGGGATCTATGACGGGCAAAGCTAAAGGAGGTGCTGAGGGTGGAAGGTTATATGGAGGTGGCCATTCAGGGTTATGGTATTTTGCAGCCTCTTCATCAAGATCCTCCCAGTCACTATCTGACAAGTCACCACTGGAAGCTCTTTCTGTTAGTCTCAGGCATGAGCATTTGGGTATAATCCTAACCTTTCACTTTATTTTTCTTTTCTTTAGATTAGAGTCTAACTTTTTGGGTCTTACAACTGAATTATCTGATTTCTTTTCAGGGTCGCTATCTAGGGAAATAAGATCATCCTCCCCATGGCTATGGGTAGGGGACCCCTTAATTTCTTTTTGTAAAATCTTTTCCCCGTTTTCAATTATGTTGGCAACAAGTGGACTCCTAGGCTGTACACTAATGATCTCATTAATAAGGGTCCTATAACAGAAGGCACTAACAGGAATTCTTTCTGGTCCAAAAGTGTCATAACAATCCTTTAAAGCATCCCCCACTCTTTTCCACCTTTTTTCGTCTATAGTTTCTTCCTGGGGGAACCAAGGACAGACTTCATGGAGGAACTGAAAAAATTCTAATAATTGCTTTTTCTTAACCTTTACTCCCTGTGCCCTTAGGGTCTCTGTCATACCATTTACAAAAGCCTCATGCTGGCTTATTTCCTGCCCCATAATCACTGATCACTTACCCAAGCCCTGGACTACGCAGCAGGTTCCCGTGTAGCCATCTCCCTGTAAATTCTTTAAACTTCGGCCACTACTTTTTTACCTTCTTTTTGTCTTTGATCAGTGTTCTTCACTGGACTCCTCGTACTCAGGCCCAACGTTGGGTGCCCCTTGACCCGTCGGGCAGGTCAGTCAATGCAGGTCCTGAGGGAGGGAGTGAGAATTGGGGGGCGGGGGCACAGAGAATAGAGGCAAGACAAGTCTCTGATCAAGCCTCGTTTATTGAGAGACCACGCACGTCTTATAAAGGGTAGAAGGCGGGCAGCTGACGTAAGTCAGTTGCTAAGAAACAAGGGCGAGGATAAGGGAGAAACTAAAAGCACAGTACCTGGGAAACCAATAAGAGGGCCCAGCCTACAGGCCCTGAGCTGGAAGTGATAATGCAGCCCTGCTGTGCTGGGAGTGATAACGCAGCTCAGCTGTGCAGGTGGCTGATCTTGCAGGTCGAGGCACATATCTTTTCTTCTGGCAGCTCTTCTGGCAGCTCCCCACAGAAGCCCAGAATCCAGCTCTGAGCTTAGTCCCAGGCCACTGAGATTAAAATTTTCAGCATTCCCAGACCTTGTCAGTTGCACAAGGACAATCATCTCTGGGATTATTTTCACCTCTAGCTGATCTCATTCATCCGGGGTGATTTTTCATTAGTTCCACTTTAAGTTGGCAGCCTTATTTCCAAATTCTTGTATGGGTGTGGGGTATGTGTCTCATAAACTTTTTCTTTCTTTCTTTTATAAATCTTTATTTATTTATTTTGAGAGAGAGAGAGAGAGAGAGAGAGAGAGAGAGAGAGAGAATGAGAGGGGGAGGGGCAGAGGGGGAGGGACAGAGAGACAGGGAGACAGAATCCAAAGCAGGTTCCAGGCTCCAAACTGTCAGCACAGAGCCGGACATGAGACTTGAACTCACAAACAGCAAGATCATGACCTGAGCTGAAGTCGGATGCTTAACTGGTTGAGCCACCCAGCACCTCTTACAAATTCTTTTACCAACAAAACATCATATATCAGGGCTTCTTTTTGGTCTCTACCATGGAGAAGTGAGAGAACCAGTGAAAAAGTCAAGTGAGAAGCAATCAAGGCTTATTAGTAAAAAAAAAAAAAAAGCTGGATCAGAGTGGGCTTGAACATCTTATTCTTTCAGAAGTAGATATTATTATTATTATTACCATCAAAAAGTCAAGGGAACAGGGGGTTCAGAAACTTCTTAATTATCTAGCATACCTAGTCTTAAATTGGGGAATGAGTTGGCAAAACAGACCTGACAGCAACAATTCATAGAAGTTGGTGCAAGATTAATAGGCTTCTAATTGCCAATTTCCATGCAAATATAGTTAAGGCAGTAAGTGCTGGCACCCTGCTGGAGGCTTATTTGCATTATTTTCTAAGACCCTTGGCAGTTTTGCAAGTCATTGGGGTTTTAAACACAATAGGTAGTTACCTCCTAAAGAGATTTCAGCTTCCTCTTGCTGGGGCTCAAAACAGAGGCTCCCTTCCTCTCCCTCCCTTCCGCTCTCTCACAGCCAAGTCATTTCCAAGTGCTGTCATTTTTGATTCCTAAATAACTATCAAATCCACGCCTACCTCCTGACCACCACTACCCTCCCCAACAAACTGCCATGACTTCTCACTTGAAGGATGGGAGTAACCTCCTGACTGGTCCCCTTTCATCTCTTCTTGCTCTGATGTGACAAAGACAAAGACATAGATCTTGTCATCAGCCAGCTTAGCTTGGAAGGGGTACAGGTGGGGGAGGAAAACAATAAAAAAAATTACATAAATTTTTGTAAAGGTAGAATTACAAGAGTGATACATGCAAAAGTGAGGTATGCGGGCTATAACAACTCACATCAGAGCAACTGATCCTATCAGGGAAAAGTTTCCTCCAGAAAGTGTGATGATTGAAAGATGACGATTAACCCAGGAGAAGGGTAGAAGGTGTGCGAGCCCCTTGGCTGAGGGAGCAGGCTTTCTGAGGAAAGAAAAGTTAGTGTGGCTGGTGCAGACCTAAGGGGGAATGTGAAGGCTTTGGATCTCTAGCCTAAGACCGGTGGGAACACAGCAAAGGGCTGTGTGGGTGAGTGTGTGTTGTGGAATATCTAATAACAGCCATTTGATCAGATTTGACTTTTGAAAAGATCTCTCTGGCTGTAGGGTAGTGAGTAGATTTGAGAAGAAGTAGGAGACAACTGCAGAAGGCAGGGCCCGAGACCTCTGCTGTGGAGCAGAGCGCGCTGGCCATAGAAGTGGGGCAAGTGGCCTGACTTAGGGGGCAAATTGATGAAACTTCCCGCTGCTCTTCCGAGGAAGTACACAGGATGGCCATCTGGCCTGTTTTGTGAGATCACGTAAAGGCTGTTTTTGGAAATAAGTCTGGGCTGAGACCTGAGACACAAATAGGGGTGGGTCTTTGAAAGGA
>PISW01014594.1:0-20437 GCA_004023785.1 Mungos mungo | reverse complement strand
AACCAAGGTGGTATCTAGTCATTTGCTAAGTAAATAATACTTTATTAAGTAAAACACGAAGGGAAAGCATCAAACGCATCTTTCAGAAGCACCAGAGGAGCATCTAGGAAGTCAATAAATTGGAAGAGCGTTTTTTTTCCTTTATATACAAAATTACAATGAAACTATATTTGAAATAAGATTATAAAATTAACATATATGTATAATGACATAAGATGTTTCCAAAAAATGCTATTTTAAACACAATATTTTTTTTTTTTTTACCCCTAAGCCTATTTGAATGGTGCAGAAGTAGGTTATTTGAAAATCCTAAAAATCCTACCTTTCTTCGTTCCCTTGGATTTCTGCCTCACATCCTCTTTTGGAGCAGATTCAACCCATTTCCAAAAATGATCTGAACCACTCAGACTCAAGTCCAGAGCGTGTAACTCAAGTGACTAACCAAGGGCAACCATTCTAAAAGATAGAAGATGACTCTTCCTCGGCCTTTTGGAATAACCATAACAATTGAGACCACCACCAAAATGAGTTCATAAAATGGAGGTTTTTAGGTTTAAGAAAATAAAAACACAAGTAAGACATAATGTGTGAATGTTGAAGCAAGATTCACCTTCAGCGCCCTTTGCCTCCAGTCTCAGAAGCTGCCTCTTTCTACCTCCTGCTGACCCCTCAGTGGTGAACCTGGGAAATCTCACAGAGTGGACACCTACACTTCGTTCCTGCCCCTGTTGAGGAAAATCTCACAAGATGGAGGCCAAATGAGCATAATTTTTTAAAATTTTATTTTATTGTGGTAAGAACACTTAACATTGAGATCTACCCTCTTAACAAATTTTTAAATGTGTAATACAGTATCGTTGACTAAAAGAACAATGTTGTACAGCAAATCTCTAGAATTTATTTATTTGCTTAACTGAAGCTTTATGCCTGTTATTAGTAACTTCCCATTTCCTTTCCCCCCAAGTCCCTGGCAACCTCTATTCCACTCCTTGATTGCATGAGTTTGACTCTTAGATATCTTCTGTAATTGGAAACTTGCAGCATTAATCCTTCTGAAAACTGGCATCTTTTAGCCCAATATCCTCAAAGTTCTTCCATTTTGTTGCAAATGGTAGCATTTCCTCCTTTTTCAGGGCTAAATAATACTCCACTGTACGTATATACCTCATTTTCTTTAGTCATTCATCTGTTGACGGACATTTAGATTGATTCCACATTATTATGAAAAGTGCTGAAATAAATGTGGGAGTGCTAATATCTCTCTAAGATCCTTATTTAAATTCTTTTGGATAAATATCCAGAAGTAGAATTGCTGTGTTATTATCATACAGTAGTTCTACTTTTAATTTTTTGAGGAAACTTCATAATGTTTTCCGTAGCACTTGCCCTATTGTGTATTCTCTGCAACAGTGTGCAAGGGTTCAAATTTCTCTACATTCTCAGGAACATGTGTTTTTATTTTTGATAATAGTTATTCTGACAGGTGTCAAGTGATATCTCATTGTGGTTTTGATTTATATTTCTCTGATGATTAGTGATATTGAGCATGTTTTCATGTACCGGTTGGTCATTTGTATGTCTCTTTGGAGAAATCTCTATTCAGGTCCATAGCCCAACCTTAATCAGGTTTCTCTTCTTCTTCTTCTTCTTCTTTTTTTTTTTTCTCTTTTTTTGCTACTGAGTTGTAGGAGTCCCTTATACATTTTGGAGATTAACTCCTTATCAGATATAGGGTGCACAAATATCTTCTCCCATTTCATAGGTTGCCTTTTCACACCAATAGTTTTTTCCTTTGTTGTTCAGAGCTTTATAGTTTGATGTGGTTCCACTTGTCTGTTTTTGCTTTCATGTGAAACCACAAAAGACCATAATAGTCAAATTGATCTTAAAAAAGAATAAGCTAGAGTCATAACACCTTCTGGTTTCAAAATATATTACAAAGCTACAGTAATGAAAACAGTATGGCACCGTCATACAGGTGGGCAAAGCTGACCGAGGGAACAGCAATAGAGAGTTCCAAAATACACCCACATATATACAGTCAACTGTGATCTTCAACAAGGGTGTCTAGAACACATAATGGGGAATGAACAGTCTCTTTGGCAAACGGAATTGAGAAAACTGAATATCTACATGAAAAGGAATAAAATTGGACCCTTTCCTTATATTAGACATAAAAATAAAATCAAAATGGATTAAAGACCTACATGTAAGACCTGAGAATGTAAAAATCCTAGAAGAAAACAAAGGGGAAAGCTTTAGGATATTGATCTTGAGTGATTTCCTGGGAAGAATGCCAAAAGCACAAGTGACAAAGCAAAAATAGACAAATGGGGCTACATCAAGCATAATTTTTAAATTGAGCTCAAGCTAGAGAGCCAATTAAAAAAGCTACTCAAACAGCAATTGCAAATCTTCACATATTGCAGCTGAAGCATCCATGACAAAGTAACCATCGCCATCTCCATATTTGTTTCCTAGGGCTGCCATAACCAGCGATCACAAATTTGACGGTTTCAAACAACAGAAATTTATTTTCTCACAGTTCTGGAGGCAGAGTCAAAAATCCAGGCCCCTACAGGGCACTGTGCCTGCTCCAGAGGCTCCAGGAGATGATCTGTTCCTTGCCCTTTCCATGCTTTTAATGACTGTCAACATTCCTTGGTTTGTAATTCTTCACTTCAATCTCTGTCTTTGTCTTCAGGTGGCCCTCTCTTTTGTGGTTCTACTCTTTGGTCTCTTTCTTGGATTTAGAGCCCTCTGGAACAATCCAGGATGACCTCATCTCAGTGTTCTTAACTACATCTACAAAGGCCTTTTTCAAATTAGGTTACATTCATCCATGGGTTATGTCTTAGATATATGTTTATGGGATCTATAGTTAAACTCACCACACTTTCCTTCTCAAAACACTTCCACAATTCCCACTTGCTTTCAGGATTAAGACAAAGTTTATAAGTGGCCTAAACATTCCTCAGTGGTTTGGCCCAGGATTGATCTTGTGTTTCTCTCTCCTTTGCTGTCTAAACACCTGCACTGCTGGCCTTCTTTCAGTTTCTCCAGTTCCTCTCACCTGGGATCATTATAAATGTTTTTGTCTTCTCTCAGTAGAAAGCTCCCTCATACTCCACTCAAACATCAGCAGAATCTTTCTTTTGCCTCTACCTCACACCCAGACAGAGCCTAACTGTTTTGTTATACTGAGTGCAGGATTGCTTTCCATAAAAGAACCTACCTGTTTGTAATTATATTTTCATTAGTATGGTGATGTGATTAATGCCTGCATTCTCCACTCATCTGAACCTTCATAAGAGCAAGGATCATACCGATTTATTTAGTTTATGGGTTTGTTTTTTTGTTTCCTCACTTACTGATTTGGGGGTGGGCCTAACACATACTAGGAAGATGACAAAAGTTTGTTGAATGAATTAATAAGAGAACAGATGAACGGCTTGATGCATTTGCTTAAATATAATCCTCCTCTGACCCTTTGGGGTCATCCTAGTAAAATGGATTAATTAGTACTGATGGAATATTGCTATAAAGTTCTATAAAGAAACAATAATATTATAATACATTGAACTGATATACCAACTAACATTAAGTGGAGAATTGAGTCATTAACTTGAGGAAATAAACAACCACCACCACACTTGTGTTCATCAAATTTATAAATAACTGTCCTGACTCTGTTTCTTAGTGCAGACAGAGGCCACTCTGCAAGTCTATCACTAATTTGTCTGGTCCCACTCTCTTGGAATCCACTATGAAAGAGCAATCCATTTTCTCCACTAGAGATACTGTAAGAGACTTCAAATAAAATGTAGTTCTCAACTTTTGTGATCTGTGGGAACTCCACTCTAACAATGGTGCTAGCTGAGAGAAGACGGGCTCCTGTTAAATCCTAAGGCATGCAACATCCATGCGACAGCAAGGGTACATTTTATTTTATGACTTAAATAAAAACATTTCTAAAATCACATATTCTCTGATAACAAGATTCAAAAGAGTCTACGGTTATTGGAACACATGAAATTCAAGCTTGAAAAGAATTTAGCTGGTTTAAAATTATTTGAAGATAATATGAGAGTAAGGAATTTCCTCCTAGCTTCAGTTTAATACCTACTATCACTATGGGGATACAAGTAGCTAACAAAAAATCTTTCTACTAGATGATTCATATGCCTACATGGAAAGTTGTCTAACTTCTGTGTTCACTGAATGAAAGACTATGACTAAAGCATATTTAGTTATTCATTAGTTCATGTATAACAAAAATCCCACAGAATTTTCAAAGTCACAATAAATTAAAGCTGCATGTATTATAGCCCCTCTTAAAATGAGGAAATGAATCTACTCGCATAATATATATAATTACTTTTGCATCCTGAATATTATTGGAATGATTTATCTACCCACTATGTGTATGCTACCAGTTATCCTATATACTTAATTCTGAATACTTTTAAAATGAAGATCATTTAAAATGATAAAATCAAAGAAGTAATCAGGACAAGTTATTTTCATATTAAAAGTTCACTGGAAGTTCCAATTTCCTTAAAGACTTGAGGAAATTTTATAAACATAAACAAATACTCTAAATGATGCATCATGTTCCACTGTATTTTCAGATCCTATGGATTTAAAGAATGTTACAGTGATTTTAATACGGATTTTTACATCAGGTTCTTCATTTTACTGATCACTAAAATAACATTGTAAGAATTAATTTTGAAAGATGAAATATTTTCAAATCTAAGTATTATAATCAACAAGAAGAGCATATTAAGTACAAACCCAATGTTATTTAACTAATCCACTTGAAAATTTCATTTCCTTTGCATTTTAATGTAAAGATTAGTAATATCCCCTTATTAAAAATTCTATTTGTCAATGGAGGCCATGAGAAAAATCAGGAATTTAGATCTTACTTCTGGTCCCATCGACTAAAATCCCCTATAAAATGTTGGTGTTTACCATGTTGATATCCCCCAGACTTCCCCATTCTCTGATTCTCTAGGCTTTCGGCTTCAGCCCTTTTGCTGGGCAGGACTATTAATAAAGTCACTTGGACATCCAACATCAGTGTTTTCTCTCTTTCAACAATGTCACCATAGTCTTGCAGAAAGTATCACTGGTCTAATTTCTACAACTATTTCCAACGATCATTTTGAGAATTTTCTTCTAGAAAATAAGTCAGTGAGCTATCTTCTCTCTACAATGCATAGTTTTAAATGGATTAAGAGTTTACTATCACATAACTAAGCACGTGTTAAGCACTAAACAGTTTTATAAGGAAAGCTTCTTTTGGTCCTTATAGCACTCCCTCTAGTGCAGAATGATATGCACAGATTAAGGGATACCTATACTCCTATACTTGGAAAATTATGATGCATGGAATATTCTATTTTAGAATTATTCATTTCCAATGGGATCAGGAAGGTATTCTATTTAAACAGTGTTTAGGCTAAATTCCAATATTCTTCTGTGCCTTCAGTGAATGAGGACACATACATACTTGCCTAGATTATGCAGTTGATTAAATAAGTCGACACTTAATACACAAAAGGACTCTCTAAGGGATATAATCACAAAATTATTATTTAACACAAAGAATAATTTTATTATTCCAGTCTAAACCATCCTAGCCTTTAAAAGAAATTGGAGAGGGAAAGATAAAATATATCTTGGTCTTTATGTAAGCAAAATGGATTCTGATTGTTTAATTTAACATCATCAAAATTTTTATGTAAAAAGTATGTAGCTTTTAAGAAAACAAATTAAAACAAATTAAAACTAAAGCTTAATGGGATTAAGCATGTGGATTCTGGGACCAGACTGCCTGCAACTGAATCCTAACTGCCACTTATAGCTGTGTGACCTTGGACATGTTAACTCAACCTGTGTTCAGTTTTCCCATCTTATCTCATCCAAATGGTTCTGTGGGGTATCCCATTCCCTCTGGCTGAAGGGTGAGAGGACTCAAGTGCCTGCCCACAGTTGTTTGGGTCTTACTGTCATATTAACTATACACTACCTGAGGCCTAGCTGGGTAGCTCATCGAAATCACACAGTGCTTACCTATAGAAACTTCGTGGCTCTGCCTCAGAGAATTTCTGAATTCAGTCCCTCAATCAACAATTCTCACCTAATAGTGCAACAGACTCTTAGAAAACTATTAACTGCTTCTGAATTTTGACTTCACTTAGTCAGTGGATACCAAAAAAATATTTCTTCACCATACTTTTCATCTGCCCTTGCATTCATCTAGCCTTAATATCAAGTCCATTTCATAAGAAAATCAATTCATCACTGAAACCATGCTTTTATACAATTTTGTTACTTTCCAAAATCAGGACAAGACAAAGATTAATAAGCTTAATTCATACAATTAATTAATAAAATACAATTAATTAATAAAAGCTTAACTCTGTCAAGCTGTATCATTAACTTTACTTTCCATCCAATGATTCCACCTACCTGAGAACCATGGGGAAGTCTCTAAAATATTAGAGATTATTAATAAGTACGTAATTTCAAGTTAGTAACTTAAAGCACCAGAGGTACTCCACTATAAAAGATGCTAAAATAAAACCAAATTATTTCTCAATTACATTCTACTCTCAGATCTGTACACAGGAGAGACAAATTAATATATATAAATATAAAATATAAATATAAAAACACTAACAGTGACACACACCATGAAAGGAATTTTTAATATCTTTGTCTCCTAATCTGGCTCTTCTTCCTTCTCCCAACTTCTAACTATAAGCATAGCTCAAAGTTCACTTTTATTGTTCTTGGAAGTCACCAATCACACAGCTTTAACTAATTCTTTTCTGTATATGACTCCAGAGTTTACAACTTCAACCCTCAGCTCATGTCTTTATTCCAGTAAGTTTTCTGACTGCTTAATGGAAGTGTTCATCATTTCAAATTTAGACTGACTCTTCCATGTAACTTTTCTTCTAATGAATGGTGCCACATTTTTTTCCTAATCATTTGAGCTCATATTCTCCATGTGTAACTTCTCTTCATTCCTTACACCCCCGCCATATGTAGTCAGGCCCTCCAAGTGCTTTGGTTGAATTGGTAGTCCCCAAGAACCAAGTGTTCATTAGCCATCCTGTATTCACTGCATCCCACAGTGACTTTAGCCAGTGGGACATTAGCAAGTAGAAAGCAGGGAAAGCAATGAAGTACTTACACACTTGGGCTAGTGCTTAGCGCTCTTCCAACTTTCTGTTGGAACCTTAAGCCACCATGCAAAGAGATTCAGCTACTCTACCAGAGAGACCTTGTAGAGATACCATTGTTCTGGCTATTTACATAAGGTGCCAGGTGCTTTACACACAAGTTAAAAAGCCATGCTGCACATTCTAACACCAGCAGATACCAGGTGAAGAAGAAGACAACTGAGGCCAATCCAGAAAGTACCATTAAGACGGATTGTTGTTTTAAATTGCTATATTTTGGGGTACTTATTGTGCAGCAATTGATTAAAGGAAAAGTTTTTTTATGAAGCCATCTACAAAAACACTAGTTCCATAGGGATCTCTATTCCCACTGAATGCTTACTACACCTCCTGTGTACTGTCTTCTTGCTTCATCTTCATACAATGTATCATCTTGTGCTATGCGACTTTTTTGTTTTCTTCTCCAGCATGACTATAACTGCCTTACTTTCCAAATCTAGAACACCATGGACCCAATAATTATTCGCTGAAGGAGGACAGGGAAGAGAGAAGGAAGGAGGGAGGAGAGAAGGTAGGAGGACTAAAGAAGAAAAGAGAGAAATGAGTCAAGTCAAACTGAACAAAACTGAACAGGAGGCCATAGGCAAAGGGAAAGGAGAAAATATATTGACATTTTTGCTCACTGAGCAAAGACAAAAGAAAAATTCTGCATAGATAACTATGACTATGAAATATAGGTCAAGGTAAATGCTTGGAACATTTTCTATTTTGCTTATAAGATGATGGGCAATAAAACAGAAATAACTGTCTTATAGAAACCTGGTTATTATGTGCTGACATTACTTCTTTTTCAGCACATGCTTTTATAAGTGAAGAGGATGCCATCAATGTAAGCACTATCAATATATTTCCACATATATTTCTCACACACACTGGATTAAAGGAGACTGAGTTTGTGTTGAAGAGAAGTTACCAACAAAGTCTCACGTTAGGGATGTGGTGAGTGATTATAATTGATGACAGTTTTAGCACTGTAGTAATGAGAACAAGGTAGATTTTTACCATTTCCCACTCCTATCTTTATCACTAAAATAGATCCAGGGTATGCCATTTTCTCTTCTTATTAGTCTTTGTCATAAGAATATGGCATCAGAATGTTAATGCCTAGAAGAACCCCAGGAAAACAAAGTTTTATAGCTTCAAGTCTCTGCTGTGTAGTAGGACTGCTATCTAAGAAAAAAAAATTTAAGTACTTTAGATATTTTAGTCAAAATTGTAATTTTTTTAACTTTTTCAGAACAAGTGTTATTTATAAAAAGGATTAAATGATAAATATTGAATTATTGTAATTTTCACTAAATAGTCTTGAATCTCTGTTTTGCAAGAAAGGTTCTTTAACGGTAACATGAGCCAGAGAAACCTCACTTACAATGCTATCATATGCCTCTGTTTTAAACAAAAAAGAAAAAGTAGTTGGACCATATTTATGGCAGGTCTAAACTAGAATGAAAATAAAATTTAGTCAAGTCACCTTGTGTAGAAATCATCTTGGTTACTCAGATTAATTAAGTTGGAATAGAGTAGAAGATGTGAGTTCCTGTTCTTCCCATGGGGTTCCCTTGCTTATCTGCCGAATCCATAGTCTTTACAATTTATCTACTGAAGAAACATTTAAAATATTGAGTGCCATGGAGGGGTCTTTTGGGCAATGCCAAGAGCACTGATTTAGAGCCAGACTTGAGTCCAAGCAATTTTTCCCCTCCCTCCCTCCTCTGTGGTTGTCAGAGGTCAGTTATCTTCTCTGAGCCTCAGTTTCCTTTACTACACAACGGGCATAATTATGGGTATGGGGATGTGACCATTACAATAGATAACGTGAGAAAATGCCCTGTGAACTCTACTGTGCTGATTCTCAAAGGGTTTCTAGACCAGCAGCATCAGCATCCTCTGGGAACTTACTGGAAATGACAATTCTTGGGCCTCATCCCAGATCTGCAGAATGAGCAATACTGAAGTAGAGGCCCAGCAACCTCTGTTTTCACAAGCCCCTCGGGTGATTCTGATGGGTGCTGACATCCAAGAAGCGCTGCTCTGAAACATTCACCACTTACTCATTTAGGCAAGGGCTTAACTGACCTAACTCAGCATATCATTTTCCTTACCAGGAAATTGTGCCTACCTCATAGAATTAATGTGAACATTTAACAAGTTAATATGTGCGAAGTGTTGAGAACAGTGCCAGGCAAGTGGCAAACATAAGAGTTAACCAATATCTTATAATCAAATCATTGCTCTAGGCCCTGGAAATACCAAAGCAAACAGGACAGACATGGTTCCTGTTCTCATGGAAAAGATAGATGATATGAGTAAACAAATAAGCAATGTCATTCCAAAAAGTGCTACGAAGTGCAAAGATTTTGTAATAATAAAGACTGAATTGGGGAGGAGGGCTAAGGGAGGTTCTTTTAGTTAAGATGAGAAGGAAAGCCTCTATAAAGAAAAGACATTTGAGCTGAGACCTGAATGAGGACAAAGAGCCAGCCGCACGAGAGTCTGGAGAAAGAGCATCCGGGGGGCCACAGAAGTACAATGTGAGGCATGAATGCACTGCCTTGTAGAAGGAATGGGAAAAGGGTGGTATATGGAGCAATAATGGAGAAGAAAGTAGAGGGTGACATGGTCGAAAAGGTAGGCGACAGTGACCATACATGAGGCCCTAGTGGGCATTAAAAGAGTTTGGGGTTCACTCTCAGTGTTACAGGAAGTCTTTTGGAATATTTTAAGGGAGTGATCTGATTTTAAAGACAATTTTAGCTGCTTTGTTGAAAATGGACTATGGAGCAGGCATAAGTGGAAGTATTAAAACAAGTTAAGGGGCTGCTGCAGTAACACAGGCAAGAGCAGCTGACGGAGGCTGCACTGAGTTACAGTGGTTGAAGTGGAGAGAGCTGATTTGGTCGGGGAGAAAAAGAGGAAACATGGATGAGTCTGATTACTAAATCATTTAAGTTTGGCTTATAATGACTTCTTAAATATCTAAAAATGTAGTCCTAAAACAAAGAAGTTCTGGAAAAAGCATTTTAGCTCAACCCTGCCACTGATTATCTGTGTGATCCTGAATATGCTTGTGTTCCTCAGCACTTCAGCTCACAGTCATTGAGTCAGGATTTAAGGATATCACTACTGGGTAAGTGAAATCACTCACACCACAACTCAAATCCACTGGCTGCTTTCTAAGCTCTTGACCTCCATGTAGAATTTGATGGGTTGAACCTGAGACACTCTCTCTTAAGTCTTCACAGATCCATTCTCCTTCTTAATCTTGGGTTGTGCCTTCTCTTTTTCTAACCAGATAAATCTTTTCTCTTCCCAGTCCCATATGTGATTTTGCAGGGTTCCTCTCCAGCCCACGTCTCATCCTATATCCATAGCTTTAACCAGTCTTAGAGATTAATGACTCCTCCAGTCTACTGACCCAGGCCTATGCATCCATAGACGTACTGGGAATTCATTTCCAGGAGATTCATAGTCAATTCAACTCAATCATTTGTCTTCCTCATGTTTTACCTACTTTGGTAGATAGAACCGAGAATCATTTAGTCACTTAAATTATAATAGTAATAACAAAATATTTAAAATAAGATCTCAGACTTTCACTTTGAATCCTCTAGTCTTCCCCATGGTTAATATGTCACTGTCATTTCCTCTGAATTCTCATTGTTTTTGCCTTAGTTCACAGTCATCACCTTTCACCTGGACTATTTCATCAGCTGTTTTACCTTCTCTGTCCAACATCTACACCGAAGTCACAGTAATATTTCTAAAATACACTTCATATCATTCCTTCATTCCCATGCTTAAAATTATTCAGTAGATTACACACCACAAGGTCAAACTCCTTAGAATGGCATTCAGAGCCTTTCATGATCTGGCCCCGTCTTAGTCCATTCAGCTGCTATAAAAAAATACCATACACCAGGGAGCTTATAAACAACAGGCATTGGTCGCAGCTCTGGGGGCTGGATGTCAGAGATCAGGGGACCAGCATGATCAGGTGAGGGCATTTTCCAGGTCACAGACTTCTCTTTGTATCCCCACATCGCAGAAGGGGTAAGGAATTCTTTGGGGGCCTCTTATAAAGGCACTAATCCCAAACATGAGTGTTGGACCCTCATAACCCAATTACTTCCCAAATACCCCACCTCCTAATATGATGTCCTTGGGGATTAAGACTTCAACATATGAATTTGGGGACTTTTGATGGTTAATATTATGTGTTAGCTTGACAGGACTAACTAAGAGATGCCCAGGTAGCTAGTAGAACGTTCTTTCTGGAGGTATCTTTGAGGATGTGTCTGAAAAAGATTACCATTTGAACCAGTGAACTGAGTAAAGCAGATAGATGTAAGTGGGTATAGTCAATCTGGAGGGCCCAAATAAAACAAAAAGGTAGAAAAAGGGCTAATTCACTTCCTCTGCTAAGACCCGTTTTCTTTCCTCAGACATTGGCACTCCTTGTTCTCAGACTTTTGGACTCAAATTAGGATTTACACCACCAGATATCAAATCTACTGGTGCCATGATCTTGGACTTGCCAGCCTCCAGAACTCTGATAAATAAAATCCTGTTTTTATAAACTACCCAGTCTGTAGTACCTTGGTATAGCATCCTAAAGCACTAAGACATAAAACTGATACCAGGTATGGGGTTTTGCTGCAACAAATACCAAAAATGTGAAAGCAGTTTTGGAAATGGGTAATAGGTAAAGGCTGGAAACGTTTTGCAGTGCATGCTAGACAAAGCCTATATTACTGTCAAGAGACTGAAAAAAGCAATTTTGGTCAAGGGCTTAGGAGAAGAGGACAGTTATAGAGAAGGCCTCAATCTTCTTCGAAAATGTCTAAATGGTCATAAACAGGATATTTGTAAAAAAGGCCATTCTGATGATGTCTCAGATTGAAATGAGCTCCCCACATTCTGGTGTCACATTCTTCCGCCCCCAGGTGTGGCTCTAGTAGACCCTAGTACAGCACGCGCTATGTCCAGTAACAATACAGAGGCCATGGCTACCACAAGCTAGATTTTAAAGAATGGAGCCACCAAGTACCCAACTCTGGCAGAGGGCCGTTGCTGGGGCAGGACTACCACAGAGTTCCTACTAGGGCAATACCCAGCAGAGCCATGGGGACCTGGTACCTCCATTACCCCAGCGTGGTAAAACAATAGCATATGATTCCAGCCCGGGAGAGCTGCATCATAGGCTACACCCAGCAAAGCTGTTGGGACCACCCAGAGCCTTGCGAGCACAACTCTGACCCTAGTCTGTCTACAAGGCAGAGCACTGAGCCAAGGAGAATTGTCTTCAAGCCTTGAGATTTAGAGTTGTTTGATCTATTAGGTTTAGGATTACCGTGGATTTGTTACTCCTTTTTTTTCCCTCCCTTTTGGAATGGGAATGTATATCTAATCCCTATCCCACCTCCTCATTTTGGAAATATGTAATATATTTTATTTTACAAGTTCACAACTGCAGAACACATACAGCCTTCCAAAAAACCTTGCCCTAGCCTGCAAGGCATTGCCTCCTAGCTGGCACTGTAATTGAGTCTTCAAAAGGCCATTCCACTGTTCTATCAGGCTGCTTCAGGATGGAGACGACATAGTAGGACCAGTGAATTCCATCAGTAAGGAACCAATGCTGCACTTCTTTTGCTATGAATTGAGTTCCTTGATCTAATGCTACATAGAATACCATGATAGTGGATGATGTATTCTTTCAGTCCACAGATGGTAGTTTTGGCAGAAGCATTACATCCAGGATAGGCAAGTATCCCAGTAAGGACAAAATGCTACCTTTTCCACAACAGAAACAGTCCAAGGTAATCAACTTGTCCCTAGTAGCCAACTGATAACCCCAGGGAATGGTACCATGTTAGAGGATCAGTGTTGGTCTCTGCTGCTGACATACCAGACACTCAGCAGTAGCCACAGCCAGGAATGCCTTGGTGAATGGAAGTCCATGTTGCTGAACCCATGCATAACCTCCATTCCTGCCACCATGACCATTCTGTTGATGAGCTTTTGGGAGATGACAGGGGTGGCTGGGAAAAATGACTGACTGGTATCCACAGAATACCACTATTCCATTAATTAACTATTAATTCATATATTAATTAACTTTTAAAATCATTAACACTAATTAAAATTAATTGTAAATTATTAATTATTAAAATCCTCCTCAACTGAGGTAACTTGTTAGTGAGCAATCATATAGAAAGCAAGTATCTACATGGCTTTTGCCTAATCAGACAGTCTATTCACATACTTCTTCCCCAAATTTCTTTGTCAACACTTTTCCAACCATGTTTCTTCCAAGTCCCTAACCATCCAGCCAAACCACTGGTCACAGCCCATGAGTCAGCATACATTCACACATCTGGCCATTTCTCCTTCCAAGAAAAGTGAGCAACCCAGTATACTACATAAAGTACTGCCTCCCAGGAGGACACTGCCTCACCACTGCCCTTCAGGGATATTCCAGAAAGGGGCTGTAGTACTACAACTGTCCACTTTCAGATAGTGCCTACTTATTACGTGGAGCCATCTGTAAACTAGGCCTGAGTATGTTCTTTCTCTTTCAATTGATCACAAGGAGGTCCTCACGAGACCACAGGTGCATACTGTAAGAGAGAAAGTAGTATAGTGGAAAGGGGGGTAACATGGACATTTAGGCCACTTTTTTTATAATGTTTACTTATTTTTGAGAGAGAGAGAGAGAGAGAGAGAGAGAGACAGAGTGTGAGTGGGGGAGGGCAGAGAGAGGAAGACATAGAATCTGAAGCAGGTTCCAAGCTCTGAGCTCTCAGGACAGAGCCCAATGCTGGGCTTGAACTCATGAACCACGAGATCATGACCTGAGCTGAAGTCAGACGCTCAATCAACTGAGCTACCAGGGGCCCCTAGGCCACTTCTTGCAACTTCCTTGTGTTTTCAGGGCCTGCCCATTGAGCACTGCAGTGCATAGCCAACGTCATGGCTTGGTGGGCAGGATAACAACTAGTTCACGATAGGCAGCTCAGGTTACATGATAACTTGGTGGCCCCTGGGCAAGCATTCAGTCTTTCCTGGCTCAGTAAGAGGCCAGGAGCTGTTTCTTGAAAATAGAGTACATATCAGGGCACCTGGGTGGCTCACTCAGTTGAGTGATTTCTTGATTTCAGCTCAGGTCATGATCTCAGGATCATGAGAGAGAGGCCCATGTTGGGCTCTTCACTGAGGATGGATCCTGCTTAGGATTCATTCTCTCTCTCTCTCTCTCTCTCTCTCTCTCTCTCTCTCTCTCTCTCTCTCTCTCTCCCTCTCTCCCTCTCTCCTTCTCTCTCTCCCTCTCTCCCTCTCTCTCTCTCCCTCTCTCTCTCTCTCTGCCCCTCTTCCTGTCTGACTCTCTCTCTTAAAAAAATGATTAAAAAAAAAAGACTACTTATCAGTGGAGGATGGCAGGGCCTTGATCCAAAAATCCTAAAGATCTGCACTGTGATTCACCTATATAAGCTTGCCAAAGACTCCAAACAGTATCTCGATCTGCCACTGACACTTCAAGCACCATTGGATCTGTGGGATCATATGACCCAAGTGTCAGAGCAGCTTGCACAGCAGCCCTGGACCTGTTAGAAAGCCTTCTCTTGTTTGGGGTGCAACTTATAACCAGTAGCTTTTCAAGTCATTTAGCAAATGGGCCAGTTTAACACACTCAGATGAGGAATATGTTGCCTCCAAAATTCAGAGACCCACTGGGTAATGTACATCTTCATTGTAGGAGGGATCAGATATAACAACTTATGCTTCACCTTTGAAGGGATAAAGCAACATAGACCACTCCTGGTCTGAAATCTGTATCACTCAGGGTCATTCAGAGAAAGAGAATCGGTAGGATATATATAAAGAGGGATAAGAGATTTATTATAGGAATTGGCTTATGTGTTTATGGAGGCCAAGATGTCCCATGATCTGCTGCCTACACTCGAGAAAACTAGGAAACCAGATAGCATAATTCAATCCAAGTTCAAAAGCCTAAGAATCAGGGTTGGTGGAGTAGGTTCTCAGCTAAGTCCAAAAGCAGAAGACAGGAGATTGATAACTCATCTCAGGCAGTGATACTTTAATTGTTCTTCCTCCACCTTTTTGTTTTATTTAGACTCTCAATGGATTGGATGATACCAACTCACATTGGAGACAGTCATCCACTTTGTTCAGTTCACTAGTTTTCAAATGCTAATCTCTTCTGGAAACACTTCCAGAGACACACCCAGAAACAAGGTTTTACCAACTATCTAGGCATCCCTTAGCCCAGTCAAGTTGACACATAAAATTAACTACCATGGGACCCTTCCCACTCTTCTATCCTTCATATATAGAACTTGAGCAATACCAAACTATTTGCAGCTCTTGAAATAAATCATGCTATTTCTCATTGTCTGTATTAGCACATCCTGTTCCTTGCCTAGAATTCCCTGTTTTCTTATCTGCCTGGGTCTCCCTTAATTGGCCTCAAATACCAGCCCAACATTAGGAGTCTGGAGGCCTCCCTAACATATATCTCTAAGGAGAGTAAAGTGACTACTAATGCCTCCCAACAGTGCTGTGGCTATACCTCTGTTTTTCTCAATGAATTGCCAATATAATTATATGTTATCTGTATCAGTCATGAGACTAGAGCAAGTAAGGAAAGGTGTTTTATCTCTGCATCTCCAACATCCAGAACAGTACATGGTGGTGCTTAATATTCATTCATTCAATAAATATTTATTGAATGCCTTATCTCATATAATTGAATAAAACAAAGAGCTCTAACCCCACAAAGCTTACATTCGTATGGGAGGAGGGTAAGTGAAGAGGACAGAGAAAATAAAAAGCATAGTAAATAACATATTTAATATCTATTTAGAAGGTGGTAAGTGCTATGAAAAGTAAAGAAGAGTAAAGGAAAAGGAGTGCCCTGGGATGGGGGTGGAGAATAGGTTGCAGTATTGAATAGTAATAGGGAAGTATATTATTCATGATTAGATAGGTTATGTTGTAGTAACAAATAACCCTCAAATCTCAGTAGCTTAAAGTAATGCAGGTTTATTTCTGGCTCATGCAAAATGCCCATTATAGGTTGGTGGGCATTCAGCCCATGCCTTCCTCACCCAGGGATCCAGGTTAATAGAAACCTCACCATCTGAAAGTCTGACAGTTGCAAGGACACAGGGAAGACAGCATTGTATACAAGAGAATGTACACAGGAGAATATATACAGGTTTTTAAAAACATCCACCTGGAAGTGATACGTGTCACCTCTGCTCACATTGCATTGGCCAAAACAAATCATATGCTCTTAACTTCAAGGAAGAAAGAAAGTGTGTTCTGACTGGTAGTAGAGGGGAATTGATGAATAGCAGTAATGTCTACCAGAGTGTTCAGTTGATTGGATGAAAGATGAGAGAGTTAAACAAGCAGAAATCTATGGGAAGAATGTTCCAGGCAGAAGAAGCTAGTAAGAAAACCCTAATGTAAAGCATACCTGGAGTGTTTTAGGAACAGCAAAAAGGCAAGTGTAGCTGGAGCGCAGTGAGAGAGGGATAGTACCAGGAGGTGAGGTCAGAGAGGCTGTGAGAGAGGGTAGGGACTAGATCACAGAGAGGAAGGCCAAGGTAACTACCAAGAGATGGGTCTGCCTGGTCTGAGACTAAACAACTATCAATCCAGGGTTTAACTTGAATTGATTTTATTTTTAAAATTTTTAAAAATGTTTTATTTATTTTTGAGAGAGTACAAGCAGGGGAGGGGCAGGGAGAAGGGGACAGAGGATCTGAAGTGGGCCCTGCACTGACAGCATCAAGCCCAATGTGGGGTTTAAACTCAGGAACCGAGTGATCATGACCCGAGCTGCAGTTGAACACTCAACTGACTGAGCTACCCAGCTACTCCTAACTTGAACCGATTTGAAACTGAGCTCCAGTCTCAGACCAGCATACCCTGGAAGAAACAAAATTAATTTTACCATTTTATTTATTTATTTTTTAATAGTTTATTGTCAAATTGGTTTCCATATAACACCCAGGGCTCTTCCCCACAAGTGCCCTCCTCCATTACCACCACATCCCTTCCTCCTCCCCCTCCCCCTTCAACCCTTGGTTCATTTTCAGTATTCAATAGTCTCTCAGGTTTTGCGTCCCTCTCTCTCCCAACTCTCTTTCCCCCTTCCCCTCCCCATGGTCCTTTATTAGGTTTCTCCTGTTAGACCTATGAGTGAAAACGTATGGTATCTGTCCTTCTCCGCCTGACTTATTTCACTTAGCATGACACCCTCGAGGTCCATCCACTTTGCTACAAATGGCCATAATTCATTCTTTCTCATTGGCATGTAATACTCCATCGTGTGTGTGTGTGTGTGTGTGTGTGTGTGTGTATGTATACACACACACACACACACACACCATATTTTCTTGATCCATTCAGAGTGGCTAAAATGAACAAATTTTACCATTTTAAGTGAGATGATAATTACACGTGCATAATGAGGTAAGAAAAACTGACACAATATGTATGAAATTACTTCAAAAATATAAAATACTATTATTTATTATTTAAAATCCATTTATGGAGCACCTACTATGCATTAAGCAAATTGCTCAGGATAAAAGTGAACAATAAACTGATGGATAACTACTGACCATTATTTAAGAGTTAGAATCCAGAGCAAAATGATTTAACAAGGCAATGAGCTACAATGCAATAAAATTAAAGGAGAACATTGGAATAAGCAAATTTTCCCAGATCTCACCTAGGAGGAAGCAAATTTATTTACATTATTCTTTCTACTTTCCCACTTCCTTTTAATTTTTCCAAACCATATTCTTTATATAGTACCTGTTTTTGAGGAAGGTAAAGCTATAATAAATGTACTGGAAGACAATGCTCACAAAACTCACAGAGTAGTGAGGAGACATTTCTATGAATTAAGAAACTGTTGCTTTCTCTCTCTCTCTCTTTTTTTTAAGGTTTATTTATTTTGAAAGAGAAAGTGAGAGACACAGAACAAGTTGGGGAGGGACAGAGAAAAAGGGAACGAGAGAATCCCAAGCAAGCTCTGTGTTCTACCTTGAACCCAATGCAGGGCTTGATCTCACAAAGCCGGCCATAGTGCTATCTTGGGTGGAGCCCTATTCTGCTGCTTCTTGTCTCATCTCCCCATGCCCTCACTAGCAGTCCTTCCCTGCTCCATAATCAGTCTGATCTACCTGCCTTCTCACCTCTACTTGTGAGCATGAATCTTCATAGCTGGGACCACAGAGATAAAAAGATCCTCTACAGGAGGCTATTGCTAAAACCCTCAGCATGCCCTAAGCACATCCTGACGAGTCGAGATTATTGCACTACTTAGTGTTACCTTAAGTGACACAGAGACACAAATAGAAGTGCTAAATTATGCTAAAGAGGATGCTTCTAATAAATTAAAAGTAATAATCCTATAGTTTATATAAGTTGTTAGAATTCACAAAAATCTTTGTGTGCATCGTGTATTTCAGCTTCATAAATATCTTGATCTATTAGCCCTCTTTAAAGATGAGGTAACTGTGACTCATATAACTGAGGAGACCTCCTAAACCACTCTATATACTAGATCAAACCCCTTTTGTGGGGAGGATAAGAAAGAGGAGGGTTAGGTAAGCATGGGTAGAGCAGCAGTGAGGGAGGGACATAGTAAAGATGAAGTTGCCAAGATGCAAATATCACCATTTGGCTCCAGACTTCCCTACTATCAGGTCGATGAAAAACATTTTCAAATTTAACTTACTTATAGGATAGCTGCTTTCCTGCTGATTACCAATGACTACTAAGAAGAAGAATACTATTGCAAGTAAATTAGAAATCAAATGCCTGTTGACAAGCTCTAATAAAACAAATCATATCATGTGGTCATTCCCTTGACCAACTCTAATTTTCACCTTTTTGTAGAAATTCAATTGGAATTTTCTCACATAAACAAACATAAAATGAAATTCCCGTAGTGTTTTGTCAATGCATAGATTACTCAAGTTGAATTTAAGAGGAATTAAGAATTAGGACTATGTATTTATATTGAAGACCATATTTCACTTAATAAATATAAAACTATAGTGACCGTGAAAACAAACAAAAATGCCATAAGCACATAAGAAACTGGCAGAGAGACAACAAAAGTATATTAGACCATTAAGTTATTTATCTATTTATTAATTCTTTTACTCTTTCTACAAATGTTTATTATTTACCAAGGGTTAGGAACTGTGCTAGAGAAAAAGACATATAAATCATGGCTTCTGCTGCCGAAAAGCTGCCATCTACTAAGATCAACATCATTAAGTGAGTAAGTGAACACAGTGACACAGAGGACACAGTAAAAGCAACAACTAAGTTATAAACCAAGTTTCAAGACTATGTAACAGAATGGAGCCATTAACTCCATCGGAGGAGTTTGAGGAAGACTTCTTGAAGACAGGAACATTTTCACTGCATCTTCAACTTTGTAGAAGTTACTATTTTAAGAAAATATCCTTGGTGAATGTGAGTAAATGAGTTTACATTCAAGGATAAGAGAAAGGCAAGGTAGATGTTTGTCTTTCCTTCTATAAGAAGAGATGTACCATGGAAGAAGTTTGCCATATCATTCATGTTGAGATTAGATTCAAAACCAGCAAGAAAAACAATAAGAAGGAAATAAAGGCAGTTGAGTGGATTAGGGCAGAAAAATGTTCTAGATTAAGATTCATCATAGAGTAGATTTGATCTTGAGGAAGAGAATATCAACATCACACATCTACAAAAGTAAAAAACAAACAAACAAACAAACAAAAACAGCACAGGGCAATTTCATGAAGCCATGAAACTGTGAAGCCCAAAGCCACTAATTTAATGTCTGAGGGTTATTACAAATGTAAGCTAAAAAGTATTGTCGCACAAGAAGCTAAGGAGCTCTTGAGATTTTGTTAAGACAGCACCAAGCTTCTAAGAAGCTTCTCCCTAAAGAAGGCTTTGGAGGAGTCTACAGGTGCTGGCAGAAAACACCAGTGAAATCTTCACTCTCCCACATTTGAGTCTGCCCCTTTTAATCCACTAATGCAGAGCCTTTAAAGAAAGTCATTTCAGGGACTCCTAGGTGGCTCAGCAGGTTAAGCGTCCCACTCCGGCTCAGGTCATGATCTCACAGTTTGTGG
>PISW01014593.1:0-20436 GCA_004023785.1 Mungos mungo | reverse complement strand
TTTCTGGAGGGGAGATGCTTTAAATGGTTTTCTCACATGCATGTGACTCTAGAATATACCTCACTGTCATCAAGGTAAATGTATTCTCTCCTTGACTTCTTGGCTGAGTCCTCCAAGTGCCTGTGATTCCCCAATGTCGACTAACTCAGAGGAAGTATGAGGAAGGAACAATCAGAATAGAAAAACAATAGTTTTTTTTCTTGCAATTAAGATATCTTCTCAGTTTTTACACCCACAAAAAAATCACTTGTGTTCAAATTAAAAGGCCTGAAACCTCATTTGCCTTGAAATCAAATTCTCACTGTATACTTCAGTTTCCCCCCCTTTTTCTTCTCATTGAGCTTCCGTACAATTGTGGCATGATGAATTCCTTCAGGAATCTGCTTTATTCTAAGACGTTTCCCCGCCATCCGTTCTAACGCAACTGCCAAAGCAACAGTTTCTTCAATACCGCATCTTACATTCCTTTTTCTTGATTAGACATCAAAGATTACCTATTACCTATAGAATCATTCAAAGTTTTTATGTCTGAAACTCAATGCTTTTTCCAAAGCTCTTCGTACTTATTCCGCAACTTGTGCAACATCACAGCTCCAGTGTTAGTCTTCTCATTGATTCTAGGACACTCTTTTCTCTCCTATGCCTCAGAATCTTTGTTCAGCTGCACTTCCCCTTTAAACTACAATTTAATACCCAAATATCACTGAAACCTTCCCAAATTAAATTTTTTTGAAAGTAATTTTTCCTTCCTCTAAACACCTGTGATACATGTTGATCACAACAGTCATTTTTCACTAAACATAGATGTCACTTACTTCTAATTTGAAAAATATGAGATTTTTCTCTAATTTTAGATTTTATCTAATTTCTCTAAATTAATATATTTTTCTCTAATTTAGATTGTCTCTAATTTCTCTAAATTTATAAGTCTCTTAGTATTAATAGCTAACTATTGTCTGTGCTTATTAATGGTAATCTAATACTATAGAACAACTTTACATTACTACCTAATAACATGTTGGTTTGTACCTTATATTCTTCAAAATCTCTTTAAATAAACATTTGGTTTTTAAAGTATTAATAAAGAATAAAAAGGAAACAATAGCACTCAACTAATGCTTTATCTATCCATCTCTGAAATCACACAGAAGGAAAAAAACCGTTAAAGTAATACTTCTGAAACATATTGTTGAAATTAATTCAAGGGCATTGTTTTCACTTGAATAATGGAGTGGCTTCTTACATTCAGCAATTGCAAGTAAAGTAAAAGTTGTATCGTAAAATCGACCCCCTAAATACTTTAAATTCTCCAAAATGTGTTTTTGTACATTAAAAATCTTTATAGTATTATGCATATATGATCATAAAATACAGAGGCAATTATGAAGCATACACTAGAATACATAAGTATATATTTTATAGTATTTTTAATTGAATTTATGTAAGCTAAGTAAGCTTTTGCGTAAGGAGCAAATCATTTGTGCGGCAGATCTGTGTAAGTTAAAAGTAAGATCGAGCAAATCATCTCTGGGTTTGACACCTGGTTTTCTCACTGTCTTGTGACTTTGATGAAGTTGCTTTAATGTTCTGCAGCTCAGTGTACTCATCTCTACATTGGAGATAGTTATACTCTGCTATTTAATTATGTTGTTGTAAGTACAGTGTTGACTAAATGGGCTTAGATATGTGTTTGGTATACAGTTTGGCACTCAAGAGTGTTAATCATGAAAACATCTAGAGCACTCAGTAAGGGTTAAGTAATAGTATTGCTATTAGACAAGAACTGCTGTTAGAAATTGAAACAAGGAAAGATCTCCGGATTCATATTTAGCGAGGTAAAACTGAGGAAAGACAAAGAGGTAGTTTCAATCAATGCTGTTAAGCAAAATTCAATTCCAGGATAATAGCTGAAAATTTATATTTGCTTGGTTTTTCACATATACCATTTTTTTTCTTATGACTAAGTCTGATTCTGTGTATCAAAATTTTTGAATACACAAACAAAAAGAAAAGAAATAAAATCATAGTGGAAGCACTCGTAAAGACAAGGAGAAACATTTCATGGTAAAATAATGCAATAGAAGATTAACAATCTATTATGTACACAAGTATCATCATAGCTTTAAAATATATTTTTAAAAGATTGACATGTTGGGGCGCCTGGGTGACTCAGGCAGTTAAGTGTCTGACTTTGGCTCAGGTCATGATCTCACAGTCTGTGGGTTCAAGCCCCACGATGGGTTCTGTGCTGACAGTTCAGGGCCTGGAGCCTGTCTTTGCATTCTGTGTCTCCCTCTCTCTCTGACCCTCCCCTGTTCATGCTATCTCTTTCTCAAAAGTAAAATAAAACATTAAAAAAAAAGATTGATATGCTTAACCAGAAAAACAGACAAATCCACAATCATAATGGAAGATTTAATACATCCTTCCAATATCTAATAGAATAAAGAGATGAAAACATAGTAGCATAAAATATTTAGAAAATAGAATCATAAAATTGACCTACTGATACAGTAGAATACTGACCAGATAATGAGCCATAAAGAAGATCTCATCAAGGGGCAGCTGTGTGGCTCAGTCGGTTAAGTGTCTAACTGTCTGTATCGGCTCAGGTCATGATCTCACAGTCATGGGATTGGGCCCTATTTGGGGGGCTCTGCCTAAGCATGGAGCTGGTTTAGAATTCTCTCTTTCTCCCTCTCTCTCTGCCCCTCCACTGCTGGTGCTCTCTCTCTCTCAGAATAAATAAGTAAACCTTTGAAAAAAAATCACATCAAATTTATTAATCTTGTAAATTTTTATTTAAATACCTATTAGTTAACATAGAGTGTGATATTAGTTTCAAGTGTAGAATATAATAATTCAAAACATTCATACAACACCCAGTGCTTATCACAAGTGCACTCCTTAATCCCATTCACCTATTTAACTCATCACCCCCACCTGCTTCCCCTCTAATAACCTTCAGTTTTCTTCTCTCTAGTAAAAAATCTATGTCCCCCATCCCTTTATTTCCCCATTTGCTTGCTTGGTTTCTTAAATTCAATATAAAATCTTGATTTCTGGTGAAATCACATGGTACTTGACTTTCTCTGACTGCCATATTTCACTTAGCATTATAGTCTCTAGCTCCATCCGGGTCATTGTAAATGGCAAGATTTCATTCTTTTTTATGCCTAAGTAATATTCCACAGTATACAGATACACCGCCTCTTTATCTATTTATCAGTTAATGGGCTCTTAAATTTGGGCTATTTCCATAATTTGGCTCTATTACTGCTATAAATATCGGGGTGCATGTATCCATTGAAATTAATGTTTTTGTATTGTTTGGGTAAATACCTAGTAGTAAAATCGCTAGATTGTAGGGTAATTCTATTTTTACCTTTCTGAGAAATCTCTCTACTGTTTTCCATAGTGGCTGCACCAGTTTGCATTCCCACCCACTGTGCCAGAAAGCTTCCCTTTCTCCACATCTTGGCCAACACCTGCGTTTTCTGTAATGTTAGTTTTAGCCGTTCTGACAGGTATAAGGTGATTATGTCCTTGAAGTCTTGATTTGCTTTTCCCTGATGGTGAGAGATGTTGAGCATCTTTTCATGTGTCTGTTAGCCATCTGAATGTGTTCTTTGGAAAAAGACCTATTCGTGTCCTCTGCCCATTTCTTAACTGGATTATTTATTGTTGAAGTGTTGAGTTTTAGAAGTTCTTTATATATTTTGGGTATTAATCTTGTTAAATTTTAAAAGATGAAATTCTTAGGAGTACATTTTAGACCAAACAAAATTTAACAAGAAATAAGCTTAAAAGATAACTAGAAAATCCTTAAGTTACGACACTTTAGAAGAAATTCTTTCAAAAAACTAAAGCAAGACGTGAGCTTTTGCGGTGTGAAGAGCTTAGTGAACTCACTGAAATGAGAAAACGGACTCACACATTTCTGGTTGCCTGATTTAGGACAAAAGTCAGAGTGAAGCAGTATAGTAGGAAAGAGATGATATTTTCATTAAATGCTGCCAGAACAGTTGGATAGCCTTTTTAAAAAGTGTATCTGTTGCTCTTTAGTATAACATGCACAGAAGTCAAGTGCAGTGAAATGGGAAAGAGAAAACAATGCCTTTAGAGGAAAGCACCATTGTAGCCTAGGGGTAGGCAAGGAATTCTTAAATAGGACATGAAATGCACTTAGCCAAATAGAGAAAATTGAAAATGTAATTCAATATTAAAATTAAGAAAATTTATTTCAAGTTTGTTTATTTACGTTGAAGGACTGAGTGAGAATACATGCATAGGCACGTAGGGTTGAGGGGGCAGAAGGGCAAAGAGAGGGAGAGAGAGAATCCCAATCCTCACTGTCAGTGCAGAGCCTGACATAGGGCTTGAACTCAGGTACCATGAGATCATGACCTGAGCTAAAATCAAGAATCAGATACTTAACCAAGTGAGCCACAGGTGCCCCAAGAAAAATGTTTTTCTTTTTAAGCTCAAAATGTTTTCCTTTTGTTCATTACAATTCTATCCACTGACATTTACAAGTACACTGCAATGGCACACCAATTAGCATAATCCTTTAGGAAAATTCTCTGATGTTGCCTGTTACACCTACACATAGTCCTACCATTTCTCTCCTCGGTATGTACTCGTCAGAAATGACCACCTGTCTTTACCAAAACCTCATAATAGGCTCATAGCAGCACTATTTCTATTAGCTCCAAACTAGGATCTACTCAGAAGCCCACTAACAGGCACACAAATAAACTGAGATATAAACAAAGAATTGACTATTACACAGCCATAGAATTAATAATCCACAATTAAACCCAACAGTGTGGTTGAATACCAAAGAGAGTTTTAAAACAGTCTCTAAAGACTATAGAATCAGTATCAGATCTTTCAATTTATGTAAAAAACAAAACAGGCAATGGGACTCCACGTTCTCCAAGATCTGGATGATGGTCACCCTGTGTGTGGTGAGGGGAGGGCGAGAGGGGACTGAAGGAACAGCTGGGGCTTCCCTGAGACCTAGTGTGGTTTCCTGAGCTCCTCGCTGGTGCTCAGGCTCTTCACCTTGTCGAGATTCAACGAACGCTTTTTTTGTGTTCTCTTTATGCTTATAATTCAACATGAAGTTTTAAAAATTCAGCATTCCAGTTTCTTGAGTTTTGAATTTTCAAACTCATTTATATCCAGGGTGAGAGATTTTGTTGTCTCACACACGTATAGGACACGTTCTTAAGAGAGTAGGTGCGTGGATTGCGGGAAAAGCAGGTCCCAAATATCAGCCATTCTTGTCAAAGTTCACTCACGATGTCTGGGTCTTGTTTGTGAAAGCATTGCCCAACATCACAAAAATTTTAGTGTTTATTTATATTTGAGAGAGACAGTGGGGGGAGGGGGGCAGAGAGAGAAGGAGGTAGAATCTGAAGCAGGTTCCAGGCTCTGAGCTGTCTTCACACAGCCTTATGCAGGGCTTGAAGCCACAAGTGTGAGATGATGACCTGAGGCAAGTCAGATAATTAACCAACTGAGCCATCCAGGCACCTCTTCAACGATTTTTTATATATAGTTTATGGTCTAGTTGGTTTCCATAGAACAGGAAATGTTCATTGCGACAAGTGCCCTCCTCCATGCCCATCACCCATATTCCCTTTTCCCCTTTCCCTCATCAACCCTCAGTTTGTTCTCAGTATATAAGAGTCTCTTCTGGTTTCCCTCCCTCCCTCTCCTTAACTATTTTTTCCCCTTCCCCGCCCCTATAGTACTCTGGTAAGTTTTTCATGTCCCACATATGAGTGAAAACATATGGTTTCTGTCTTTCTCTCCCTGACTTATTCCTGTGAATGATTTTAAAAGGAGCTTCTATTATTTCTTCTTTGAAGGTTTACATACAATAGACCATAATGGGTTTCCATAATTAGAGAATTAATGAAATCCAAAGTCTATCACCGGTTACTGCCTTCCACATTCCAAGAACCTGAACATGTTCCAGCAGAGAACATGCCTAAACTTATAAAAAAACAAATCAAAGCAGGTCACGATATTAACATTCAGTGGGAATGCAGTGAGAATCTGATCCGAACTCTGGCACTGCTGGGCTTGTGACTGATTTTTTCTTTTACTTTGCAAGAGTTTCTGATGGGCGGAGCATCTAGTAATCCCTTTCATTTCCAAACTGTGTTTCAACTTCCTTTTGCAGCAACTGCTTCCCTGCTCTAATCACAACTTTTAGCAGAAGAGAAGCTGGCATATGGGAGCAGTGACGGCTGGTTGATGTGCCCCTGAGGATCCTCACAATGAGATTCCCAGCAGCGATTGTTTGGCTTATGTGGTGGACGGTTTGTGTTGCAGAAGGTAAGAGTGAAAAAAGGAAGGCTTTTCTGTATTACAAAACATTTTCTGTCAATGCTTTCCATAGTGTTAATAGGAATTTGGTCTAGAAGATGTAATTTAATTACTGGTCGGAAGCATAGCATGTGAGTGGCTTTTGACATTGTTAAGTTTCAAAAAATATAAGTAGCTTATATAGATGACGTGACATTATTCATCCATAATTTTATTTAATGTAGAAATTCAAAACATGTTTTAATATTTTGAAAACTGTAATATAATCATTTCCCTTGTAATTATCAATATCCTTGTTTTGCTTAGCATTTTCACCCCAATGCTTTGTGTGAAAGTATTAAGAAGCATATGAACAGATATAGAACCAGAACAGAAATTAGATAGTAGAAGCCTTCAGTCATCTAGTGATTGGATTCATCTCAAATATACATGCTCATTCTTTCTAAAGAAAATCCATTTATGATTTACAACTGATACTCCATGCCCTTAAAAGTCTTGAAACAAACAAGCATTACTTGTCCCATTAGAATGAAAATATCGTATAAAATTGTAAAACTTGCATATGCAATGGTTGTACCCTCTAAGGCATTCACATGGGTGTTTTCCAGTGGTTGGATTCGAGGTGTGTTGTGGAAGAGCAGTCTTTAAGGAGTGGTGAATATGAAGGTAGAAGGTTTTTCTCTTGTATTAGGCAATTTCTAGACATATAATTAAATTTAATTCTAACTTTACTTCTCAGTAGATTATAAAGTTTCTTTGGAAGGAGTTTCGTTTCTAGTTCATGATAGGTAACTAATTATGTGATATTATTTGATTGACATTATTTTCATTGAGATTTTTAAAGCAAATGAGCTACCCATCATTCCTAAATTTCCAACACATTTCACTAATTCAGCCAGTTTTGATTAAATGCTTCCTTCCTGCCAGCCTCTAAGCATTGAGAAATATTAGCAAATAAAACTAAGTCTCTGACATTGATGGTCTTTTGTTGTAGAAAATAAAGACCTATAATCTCTTTAATTATATTCTTCAGTCATTGCTTAAAGGTTTGTTCACATGTGCTTAATATTTTTCTAGGGTAGAGCTTTTTTTAGTATCAAAGTCTAGTATGCTTTTGCTAGATTTTTAGCTTGGAAACCTTTTATAAAGCCATTTTGAATTAGCTGTACAATCATTTCCCTGTGTGTATAAATACAGCATATGCAAAGGTAAAATATTATTGTTTGGGAAAGAGTTCCACAGCACAATTAATGTCAGCAATCATAACAAACATCTTTTCCCTAACATAAGTGTTTTTGTCCTGTCCTTAACAGGAGTACATTCAGTAATTTCAAATTTCTAAATTGTCTGCCTAGGCTAGGTATCATTTGTCATGCAAGGAAGATTTCTTTTCTTTCCAGCTCATGTTTAAAACTCAAGGATGGATGCCAAGCTTAATTAAACTGTTTAAGTGATTACAAAGTGGAATTTGAAATTTTAAAATTGGGTGCTATAAACCATGTATTAAAAATTAAGTAATAGCGATTTAAACTCCTTACTTACTGAATTAATTCCAGCTGACTCATTTCACCTGTATTTCTATTTCTAAATTGTTAAATTCAAATGTGGCAGCAGTGTCTGCTGGTGAATTGGGCATCAGCCCTCTACGTACTATAGTGAGACTGACTGTAACTCTGGCTGATGCCTAGAGGACAAACTATAACGTTACAATTGAAAGCAGTGCTGAGGTTAGTTAGCCTCATGATTTTCACAAAAGCACACACGATGCGCAAGTGAGTAGGAAAAAATGACATGAATTTTCAGCCGATATAGTACTGCGTTTTATTCCTTCTTTGCCAAAAAGTTCTGAAACTGGTTTGAAATGCCAATTCCATTAGTCTACCATACATAACAGAAATTTCACTCAGCAAGGTGGCCTTGCTCATTAAACATATCCATACATCCTTCAGTAGTTGCCTCTGGCTTTACTTCCCATGTAGAAATAAATGTAGAATACAACTGAGAAATACTAAATGGAATACTGAATGGTCAGTTGAGGAATTGGGAAAAGACAGTTTGGAACACCAGCACAGTCTGCTTTACTCAACCAGGCTTCATGTTTTAGCATTTTGTAAATTGCCTCTGCCCCATTCAGAGTGGACATTCCTCAAAAAATACTCCTCACTCCTAAGGAGAATGATAGTCCGTAGGAAGAATTCATTGGCCGAAGTTGCATGGAGACCAATTAGTAATTGTCAATACAGTAGACCCTCTGCATTCCCTTGCCAGGTGTCTAGAAATGTTAGTTGCTTCCTTGTAAAACATGCAGTTGGATGAATCACCACAGGCTGATAAGAATCTGGCAATATTTATAGGACAAAGTTTAGAATAAAGGTCTCTCTATCTTACCATAGTTCCTGATTTCTGGAATATATTATGACTAGGCTTTTCACATAGACCATTTAGATTTAGGATCTAAAATGTGTATAATCTTTGAAATGAGCCACAGCCCAGAAATTCCTGGCTGAGGAATGTGAATAAATTAAAAACCTACTAAACCTATTAAAATTTTGTTGGGAGAGATGTTGGTATTCTCTAATTCTGGAGGCTTCCAAGACAAAAAATGTTCTTTCAGGACTTCAAATATGTTAGAGATCAAAGCTAGAGAGATTCTTCTATCAAAAAGGAGAGGAAAATAATTTTTTACATATTGTTTCAAGTACGATATGGTTTCAAATTTGAGCTCAAAAATGAAAAAAAATAATGTACATCATAAATTTAAGAAGTAATTATAAGTTAATTACAAGTACTACTTTTTAGGGATATACACGAATGTTATACATAGTTATCTAATCCAAAACACTTGAGGTAGTGATTTTTAATCCTAAATTCTATGTTTTAGTTCCAATATGATAAATAAGAATTCTCCTCCCTTCACAAAACAAGCACACTTTCAGAAATATTTGTGTGGTGTTTCACTATATGGTGTGATTTCAAGTTATGTGATGGTGCAACTACCTTCAATATCCTCTCTGAAGTGTTGAGGGGACCTTGGGTGGCTCAGTCGGTTGATCATCTGACTTTTAATTTTGGCTCTGGTCATGATCTCACAGTTTGTGGGCTCAAGCCCCACGTTGGGCTCTGTGCTGACAGCATGGAACCTGCTTGGGATTCTCTTTCTCTGTCTCTCTCTCTCTCTCTCTGTCTCTCTCTTTCTCTCTCTCTGCCCCTCCACTGCTCACACTCTGTCTCTCAAAATAAATAAACATTAAAAAAAGGAAAATCTATTAAAAAAACAATGTTTTACATATTAATACTACCAGATTCAATATAACACTTTGAAATGTTTGAGGGGAACATGGGTGGCTCCATCTGTTAAGGGTCTGACTCTTAATGTTGGCTCTGGTCATAATCTCACAGTTTATGGGATTGAGCCCAACAACAGGCTCTGCGCTGACAGCTGGGAGCCTCCTTGGGATTCTGTCTCTCACTCTCTCTGTCTCTCACTGTCTTTCTCTCTACCCCTCCACTGTTCACACTCTGTCTCTCAAAATAAATAAACATTAAAAAAAGGAAATTCTATTAAAAAAAAGAAAAACAATGTTTTACACATTAATACTATCAGATTTAACAATCTTAAAATTTATATGGGATGACAAATACTCTGACTAAATACTTTAGAATAGTTAAATCTAGTGTTATTTGCTGCAATCTACTGTAAATTACTATAAGCTGAAAAGTTCTGTATAGCAATTTCAATGAGGAAAGGTAGAAATGGATGATGCAGTGAAGTACAGGATTAAGGAACTCTGGAAGGTGAGTTGTCGCTGCGGAGAGATTTCTAATATCTGAAGCTTGACAGTGAGCTCCATGAGAAGGTGTCAGAGCAGATGCCCCGGGAGTGTCACGAGGGGAACAGGTGTATCAAAGCAAGCCTTGTTTTTTTTTTTTTTTTTTAAGGTAGGCATGTCTGGAGAATCCATATGCTACTCTTCTTCCTGTGTATAATGTTAAACTGGAACTGAATTATTCAGTGTTGCTGAAATTGTTCTTCACTGAAAGTCCCCCAATGTAGATTCTTCATCCTTGGCCTTTGATTGTTAGGGCTTCTGCCAAAGTCTGAATCGATCCGGTTTTCTTTGCTCAATCCCTGATTGTTCTACAACCTTTGCACTTTACCTTCTTCCCAATTATGCCTCCCCATCACCCCACACACCATCGCCTACCTGCCCAGAGTGTGAAATTTCCCCAATCAGTCTATCCTGGGCTCACTTAACTGATGTGCACTTTACCCATACCTCATACCTTTAACTAGTTTCAGATTATGGTGCATAAACAAGAGATGATATAATTGGGGTAAAAATTGGTACATTTTAGGGAAAAAAAACACAACAAAGGAATCAAAGAAAAGGGGTGGAATGATTTGATAGAGCACTTGTATGTGTTTGGACACTTCAACGGAGAGAATCAAGTTTCTCAAGCAATGTTGACCAAAAATGTAATAGATAGGTAAGTGATTTTAGAATCAGTCCTTCAGAGGCTCCGAAAAACTTTTTTGAACAAAATTAAAATGGTTCTGACTGCTAAATGATAGTATAAATTCAAATTTAAGACACGTCGACAAGAGGTGCAGTGGAATTACAGACAGCCGTTTCTTGGGCTCCTGCAACAGAGCTTTGAGATCAGTGCACACGTGTCCTCATGTCTTACCTTCCACATTGGTTGCCATGCACTGTGCTCTGCCCACGGGTTGCCTGCAGTCTGCAGGTATGATGGAAAGTCTCCAAGAGAGCTTGTACTCATCCATTCATTCTCTCATTCGTTTCTTTGTTCATCCAATGATCATTTTTAAGTGACTGCTAATATTACTACTTAGAACTAGCATTTTCCAAAAGGCCATTTAGTGGGGAAAACAAAAGGAATGGTTATTGTATTTTATCATATAAAGGATTGTGATGAAGGTAAGCAAAAGAGAGACTACGGAATCATTTAGAGGAGGCAAAAAATCCAAGTTGGAATGGGGAGTCTGGAGTGGGATAGGGTTGGGGAGATGGTTTGTAAGAGATGAAATGAAGAGAGACAAATATGTTAGGGGCATGATGGCATCTTGGTTAGGCTTTGTAGGTTGGATAGGAGTCAACCAAATCAGGATAATAGGGAGGAGGACATTCAAGACTGAAGAAACATGGAGGCTCCTATGTGGCTCATTCAATTAAGAATCTGACTCTTGGGACGCCTGTGTGGCTCAGTCAGTTAAGTATCCAACTTCCACTCAGGACATGATTTTATAGTTTGTGGTTTTGAGTCCCGTGTCAGGCTCTGTACTGACAGAGTGGAACCTGCTTCCGATTCTGTGTCTCCCTCTCTCTCTGACCCTCCCCTGCTCACACTGTCTCTTTCTGTCTCTCAAAAATAAATACAAGACCTAAAAAAAATTTTTTTTTAATCTGCCTTTTGACTTGACTCAAGTCATGATCTCAGTCATGAGATCGAGCCCCATGTGGAGTTCCAGATGGGGCATGGAGCCTGCTTGGGCTTCTTTTTGGCTCTTTTTCTCTCTCTCTCCCTCTACCCCTGGCCCCACCATAAAAATAATAAACCCAAAAATAAAATAAAAAGTCTGAGATGACATCAATTGTGTTTACAAGAGACTAATAGTTGATCTGTAAAAATGGAGGATTGAAATCATTCTCCCCATTTCTAAATCTTCCATGAATCACAATTCCACAAGTGCTACATGTGAAATTGGGTATAGTGTGTGTTGTGTTTCTTATTTTGTTTTTTAATACATATCTTCAAGATTGTCATGATAATTAGTCACATGCAAATTCATTCCCGCTACAGTTTTTAAGGTCCTCATTTTAAGGTCACCCTGTACCTAAGCTCCTTTTTATAGCAACCAGTCAACAATATATACTAACAATTTATTTTACGAGGCTACCATTTTGACTTGAAAAAGAACTGGCATTAGGTAGTAGCAAACCAAATACAGCACATTTCAAGAAATTTGACTTCGGTGATATATTCAAGCTATATCTTGATAGTAACTTGTTTCAATTCTAATTGTGTCATACTTGTATTCTGCCCAGTTTCTTATAGCTATGACCTGTTCTCTCATGTGCTTTTCACAATCCTGGAATTAACTTCATTGTCTTTTCACGGTCCTGAAATTACCTTTCATGGTCTTTACCCTGTTATAATATCAAGAAGAAATTGCATAATCATATTTTAAAATTTTAAAACTATAAGTTTCTTTCTTTAAATGCTCTAATAGTGAGATATAATCTCTATCCGCTTTTTTAAGAGTTTATTTTGCTTTTTAAAAATTTTCTTTTTACTCTAGAGTTAATTTTGTAAAATCTTCATTGCAAGTGATGTTTTCTTTATCTATGTGTATATATTATTTGCCAAATACCTTTAATGTTTCTCATGTTATATATAAAATACTCTGAATATATCTTATTTTAAAATCCTGATTGGATCATGTCATGTATATACCCATATTAATAATATTAATATATACCAATGAGAAGATAGAAAAGAAATGTAACATAAAATATCAATTTTTGGTGTTTTCAATTTCTCCATTTACTTTTTTCTCCCTTGATTTTTAGTTTTGCTTCATAATATAGTCTAATGCCTACAACATTTAGAATGAGGCTAGCATCTCCTTTTTTCCCCAAAGTAAAATTAGGAAAATAGAGTAATTATACAGGGAGACCAACCTTTAGACTATCAAAGCAATCTGATGCCCATGACTAAGGTTTTCTCAAATACATAGTTTTATCATGATTTATTTCATTTGATTAAGAACAATTTTCAAATGACAGTTTTTAAATATATTGAAATTCAGAACAAATAATTAGCTCTGTCTTATATATTAATGATACCTCTTTAAAATGTGAAAGTTGAAAAATTAAGTAAATGATGATTCTTAAACTATCAAGGAAATTTGTTTTTAACTTTAACCAAAATTGTCAAAGTGTGTCCCCCAAACTAGGGTCAAATGAATCCTCTTCCTGTCCAGTCACCAAATCCATTCACACTCTTATTCGTGGAGAGAATAATTTTTAAAAATCATTTTCCATGTTTATTTATTTAGTTTTGATGAGAAAGAGAGAGGGTGCACGCGAGGGAAGGACTAGAGAGAGGGAGAGAGAGAACACCACGCAGGTTCTGTGCTGTCAGTACAGACCCCAGTGAGGGGCTTGATCTCACAGACCACGAGATCGTGACCTGATTCAAAATTGAGTGTAGGACACTGAGCCACCCAGGAACCCCTGGACAGAATAGATCATTATTTTTGAGAAGGGGGGGTGCATAAGCAGGGAGGGTCAGAGAGAGAGAGGGAGACACAGAATCTGAAGTAGGCTCCAGGCTCAGAGCTGTCAGCACAGAGCTGGCTGCAGGGCTCTAACTCATCCACCCTGCAATCATGACCTGAGTCGAAGAATGAAGCTCCTCCAACTGAGCCTCCCAGGTGCCTCCAGAATAATTTTAAATCATAAATCAGACAAAGAGAATAAAAAGTTCATTCAGGTAGTGGTGTGTGTGTGTGTGTGTGTGTGTGTGTGTGTGTGTGTGTGTAATTTACCTTGCATTAAATGACTGTATAAACACAAAAGATATTCATTGTTAGATCCTAAGCAATACTTAAGACATAAGAAAGTTTAGTTCATTCATTAACTTAGGACTTGTGGAGAGAGATGGCTATTTCAAAAAAGAAAAGAAGTCATAAGCTAATTCCTACCTTAAAATATGTTTCAATGCTTTTGTAATATGTTTATGCTACCTATTGAATAAGCCCCTGCCTTGTTTTTTAAGAACTGCCAATTTAATTCAAGCAAATGCAGTTGCTCTACATACATGCCAGCAGTTGACTACATGGACTAAAATAACTTTTTGTTTCATTAAAAATCTTTTCTGAGAATGTGGTTTAACTGAGCTTGAATGGTTTTTTGGTCAATTCTGACAAGGACAGAGAGAATGGCAAGAGCCAGAAAAGGCATTCCAAGGGCAAGGTAAGGAGTTTAGAAGGTCTTACAAGTTAAAGGAAAAGTCACCAAAGAAGTTTGTTTTTAACTTTAACCAATCACAGGATTGGCGTGACCAATTTTGCAAAAAGAAAACCCTCCTGTGTCACCCTGCAGAGAAGGGAGGTTTGGAGACCAGTTAGCAGCCATTTCCTAGTCAAGGTGGCACATGATCATAATAAGAACTAAAGTTTTGGGGATGCTACTGGAATGATGGAGAAACCAAGTAGGGGGCAGTGGTGCCGTTTTCTTACAGTCAAGAGATGCCATTTAAAGTTCATGGGAAAAGCACCGGAATTTTAAGAATTATTTGAGGTAAAAAAGGTAATTGATATGAGAACTCTTATTCTACAGTAAAAATATATACACAGTAAATATTGTGAGAAGCTGGTAGGAAGATTATATGAAAGTCATGTATACTTGTTCTTTTCATCTGGTTCTTGATAGCAATGAACCAAATTTGATAACTTAAGACCTAGTGGTATAAATGTATTATCTTGAAATATAACCAAAAGAAAATACATTTGCCTCAGGCTAGCTAATGGGCTAGTTTGTGTGTGTGTGTGTGTGTGTGTGTGTGTGTGTGTTTTGATTAATGTTTTGTAGATAAATTACTCTTTAGAATTTAATTTGAATAAATTGATTTAAAAAGTTATTATTTTTACCTTGCATTAATTTAATGGGATACAAACTACATCTAACAAAATGTCAGTATATTACTAAAAATTAGTTCTGTACTCACTATATTGGCATCTACATTTGAAATTTAACTTATTTTTCCAATAACTTGAATGCCATAAAATGAATTTGAATTTCTCACATGAAAAACACACATATGAGTTTGTAATTAGCATAAAATGTTCATGTGAGAACATGATCATTGATTTTAAAAGCAACAAATCTGGCTCATTGGTAGAGGGGAGAAATCTAGAGCAGAAAAGCTATCATTACTGAAATTCTGAAAGTCAAGACTAGAATGTGGAATCATTTATTAAAAGTTCCCAGTCATGGTGGTGCCTGCATGCTCAGTCGGTTGAGGGTCCAACTTCAGCTCAGGTCATGATCTTGCAGTTTGTGGTTTTGAGCTCTGCAACAGGCTCTACGATGACAGCTCGGAGCCTTGAGCCTGCTTCGGATCTGTGTCTCCCTCTCTCGCTGCCCCTCCCCTGCTTGTCTCCCTTCTCTTAAAAATAAAAACATTAAGAAAAAGTTCCCTAACATAAATGTGCTAAAAGTTTGCTAAAACTTCAAAGAAAAATCGCTGCATATGAAATCTCACAGAAGTATTATTTACACAAAAATATACTATTAAAATGGAGCCTCTATGAAATCTAAAACGTTTTCATTGTAGATATGTTCCATGATGGAATTCACCTCAGTTGATTATTTGCCCCTTACCTTTTAAAAAGAAATCGTAGAATAGAATGTTAAGCCATTGTCATAAAACCAAGTAAAGAAAGGAGTTACGCAATGAAAGTGATACTAATATATATGTCTGGTGATAAGTATCTTAGTATATGCCATTTTCATAAGTAATGTGTTGGAGATCTACTAATGTAAGTATTCTACTTTTTTAAATTTAAACTCCAGTTAATTAACATATAGTGCAATATTGGATTCAGGAATAGAATTTAGTGTTTCATCACTTACACAGAACAGCCAGTGCTCATCACAAAAATACCGTACATAATATTGATCACTCATGTAATCCACTCCCCAACCACTGCCCTTTCAACATCCTCAGTTTGTTCTCTATATTTAAGAGTTTGTATTATGGTTTGCTTCTCTCTTTTTTCCCCTATGTTCATCTGTTTTCATTCTTAATTTCCACATACGAGTGAAAGTATATGGTATTTGTCTTTTACTGACTTACTTCGCTTAGCATAATATACTCTAGTTCTATCCATGCTGCTGCAAATGGCAAGATTTCCTTTTTGATGGCTGAGTAATATTCCAGGGTGTGTGTGTGTATGTGTGTGTGTGTGTGTGTGTGTGTGTGTGTATCACATCTTTATCCATTCATTGGTCAATGGACATTTGGCTCTTTCTATAATTTGGCTTTCATAGGTACTACTGCTATAAATATCAAGCTACACGTTTCTCTTAAGAATCAGTATTTTTATATCCTTTTCTTAAATACTTAGCAGTGCAGTGGCTAGAGTATAGGGTACATCCATTTTTAATTTTTTGAGGACCCTCCTTATTGTATTCCAGAATGACTGCACCAGTTTGCATTCCCAAACCAACATTGCAAGAGCATTCCCCTTTGTCTACATCCTTGCCAATACCTGTTGTGCCCTGTATTGATGATTTTAGCCATTCTGACAGGTGTGAGATGGTGTCTGATCATGGTTTGATTCGTATTTCCTTAATGATAAGTGATGTTGAGCATCTTTTCACGTGTGTGTTAGCCATGTGTATGTCTTGTTTGGAAAACTGTCTATTCATGTCTTCTGCCAATTTCTTAATTGGGTCATTAGTTGTTTGGGTGTTCAGTTTGATAAGTTCTTTATAGATTTTGGATACTAATCCATAATCAGATATGTCATTTGTAAATGTCTTCTCTCACTCTGAAGGTTGCCTTTTCATTTTGTTAATTGTTTTCCTCACTGTGCAGAAGTTTTTTGTCTTGTTGAGGTCCCAGTAGTTCATTTTTGTTTTTCTTTCCCTTGCCTCTGGAGACTTATCTAGTAAGAAGTTCATAAGGCCCAAATCAAAGAAGTTGTTGTCTGTGGTCTTCTCTAGGAATTTGATGGTTTTCCTTCTCATATTTTGGTCATTCAAAAATACACTTTGAATGTATTTTGTGTACACTGTAAGAAAGCGGTCCCGTTTCATTCTTATGCATGTTGGTGTTCAGTTTTCCTGACACTATTTACTGAAGAGACTTTTTTACATTAGATATTCTTTTCTGCTTTGTCAAAGACCATATAGTTGAGGGTCCATTTCTGAATTTTCTATTCTGTTCCACTGATCTGTATGTCTGTTTTGGTACCAGGGCTATACTGTCTTGATGACTACAGCTTTGTAACATAGTTTGAAGTCTGGGATTGTGATGCCCTTAGCATTGCTTTCTTTTCAATATTATTTTGGCTCTTAGAGTCTTTTGTGGTTCCATACAAGTTTCAGAATTGTTTGTTCTAGTTCTGTGAAAAAATGCTGCTGGCATTTTGATAGGGATTGTGGTAAATGTGTAGATCGATTTGAGTGGTATACTCATTTTAATATTTGTTCTTCCATTCCATGAGTATGGAATATTTTCCCATTTCTTTGTGTTACCTTGAATTTCTTTCATCAGTGTTCTATCATTTTCAAAGTGCAGATATTTTACCTCTTTGGTTAGTTTTATTCCTAGGTATTGTATGGGTTTTGGTGCAAATATAAATGGGGTGAATTCTTTTATTTCTCTTTCTGCTCCTTCATTATTGGTGTATAGAAATCCAACAGATTTCTGTACATGGATTTTGTATCCTGTGACTTCACTGAATTGTGCATCAGTTCTGGCACATTTTTGGTGGAGTATTTTAGGTTATCTACATAAAGTATCATTTTGTGTGAGAATAATGAAAGATTGACTTCATTGTTGATTTGGATGCCTTTTCTTTTTTTTCTTTTCTTTCCTTTATTTTATTTTTTTTTTTTTAGAGTGATTGTTGAGACTAGGACATCCAGTACTCTGTTAAATAACAATGGTGAGAGTGGGCATCACTATCTTGTTCTTGACCATAGAAGAAAACTCAGTTTTCCTAATTGAGAATTATATTAGCTGTGGGTCTTTCACATATGGCCTTTATGATATTGAGGTACATTCCCTCTATCCCTACTCTGCTGAGTTTTTTCTTTTCTTGGAAATAGAGCACATGTGTGCTTACACACAAGTCAGGGGAGGAACAAATGGAGAAGAAGAGAGACAATCTTAAGCAGACTCCACACCCAACAAAGAGCCTAACATAGGCTTGATCTCACAACCCTAAGATCATGACTTTAGCCACAATCAAGAATCAAACACTTACCTCCTGAGTTCCTGAGATACCCAAGGGTTTTTTCATCCATAATTGATACTGTCATATTAATACTATCAAGTGCATTTACTGCACCTATTGAGAGGATCATATAGCTCTTTATTAATGTGGTGTATCAACTTGATTGATTTGTGGATATTGAACCATCCTTGCAGCCGAGGAATAAATCCTGCTCAATCGTGGTGAATGATTCTTTTAATACACTGTTGGATTTGTTTTGCTATTATTTTGTTGAGAAATTTCACATCCATGTACATCAGGAATATTGGCCTGTAATTCTTCATCTTAGTGCAATCTTTGTCTTGTTTTGTAATCAAGGTAAGGCTGACCTCATAGGATGAGTTTGGAAGTTTTCTTTCCATTTCTATTTTCACAATGGTTTGGGAAAAATAGGTATTAATTCCGCTTTGTTTCTTTTTAATATTAATTTATTTTAGGGAGAGCACAAGCACAGGAGGAGCAGAGAGAGGGTGACAGAGGATCTGAACAGGTTCTGAGCTGACAGCAGCGAGACTGATGTGGGGCTTGAACTTAAGACCGTGAGATCATGACCTGACTTGAAGTCAGATGCTTGACTGAACCACCCAGGTGCCCCTGTATTAACACTTCTTTAAATGTTTGATAGAATTCCCCTGGTCCTGGACTTTTGTGTGTTGGGAGATTTTTTATTCCTGATCCATTTCTTTACTGCTTATCAGTCTGTTCAAGTTTTCCATTGCTTCCGCTTTCAGTTTTAGGAGTTTATATGTTTCTAGGAATTTATCCATTTCTTCTAGATTGTCCAGTTTTTGGCATGTAATTTTCATAATATTCTTTTATAGTTGTTAGTATTTCTCTGTTGTGGGTTGTGATCTCTGCTCTATCATTTGTGATTTTATTTGTTTGGGTGCCTTCTCTTTTCTTTTTGAAAAGTCTGGCTAGGGAATTATCAATTCTATTAAGTCTTTTCAAGAATTGTCTCCTGGTTGCATTAATATTTTCTTAATTTTGATTCCATATCATTTATTTCTGCTCTAATTATTACTTCCCTTCTACTACTGACTGTAGGCTTCATTTGTTGTTGTTGTCCTAGCTCCTTTAGGTGTAAGGTTAAGTTGTCTTATTTGAGATTCTTCTTGCTTCTTGCTATATACGTTCCTCTTAGGTGCTCTGGTGCATTCCAAAATTTTGGACCGTTGTATTTTAATTATCATTTGTTTTCATGTATTTTTTCATTTCTTCTTTAACTTCCTGGTTGGCCCTTTCGTTCTTTGCTAGGATGTTTTTAACCTCTATGTATTTGGTGTCTTCCAAACTTTTTCTTGTGGTTGACTTCAACTTTCATAGGGTTGTGGCCTGATATATGCATGGTATGATCTCAGTCTTTTTGTGCTTGTTGAGGCCTGATTCGTGACCTAGTATGTGATCTTTTCTGGAGAATGTTCCATGCACATTCAAAAAGAAAGTGTATTCTGCTGCTTTAGGATGAAATGTTCTGAATATATGTGTTAAGTCCATGCAATCTGGTGTGTCATCCAAAGTCATTGTTTCCTTGATGATTTTATGCTTCTATTATTTGTCCATTGGTGTAAGTGGGATATAAAATTCCCCTACTTTAGTATATTATTATCATTGTATTCCTTTATGTTTGTTATGCTTTTATATATTTAGGTGCTCAAGTCGGGAGTATAACTATATACAGTTATTGGATCTTGATTGATAAACACCTTTATTATGATATAGTGTCCTTCTTCATCTCTTATTGAATTTCTCCCCCAAATCACAGCTCCTCACCCTCTACCTTCCTCGATGTGGCCCCTGCACTCTCTCTAGTTAGCAGTTTGATCTGTCAGTCCTCAGATCATTTTCTTGGGTGTTCAAGATTATTTGCTATTTACCTAGCTGTGTCCAAGGAATGAGGCAAGCCATAGGCTCCTCCTACTACTCCACCATCTTAGCACCTCCTGTACTCATTCTAATATCATCTAGTATCTAATTCATTAATACCTATATTAAGCAGCAAGGAGTATTAAAGTATAAGCTATTATGGGGTGCCTGAGTGGCTCAGTCAGTCAAATTGT
>PISW01014592.1:0-20420 GCA_004023785.1 Mungos mungo | reverse complement strand
CCCCCCTGCACTGATCCCCCCACAGTGATCCCCCCTCGCACTGATCCTCCCACATGATCCCCCTCAGTGACCCCGAGGAAGGAGCACTGCTCTCCCCAGGACTCGCAGAGGCCCTGGGGTCAGCCTGGGTCCGGTCAGGCCCGGGTCCCTGAGCCAGTCTCTCTGTCCAGGGAAAGGAAGTGGCCAGGCTGGGTCACAAAGAGAGCCGGCCCCACCGGGATCACGTGGTCAGTAGTGGCATCGGGGGAGCAGTCGTGATGAGCCGGGGGGGGGTGGACCCCCAGAGATCCCCGATCCTACCCCCGGAGCCCATGGATTTGTTCCCTCACGTGCCAGAGGAGACTTTGCAGACACGGTGACATTAAGGGCCTTGATATGGACATTACCCCAGATTCGCTGAGTGGGTCCAGTGTCATCCTGGGGTCCTGTCACGGGGAGGTGGAGGGCCAGAGAGAGACAAAGGCTCACGACAGAGAGAGGCCGAAGGGGACAGAAGACGGCATGCTGTCGCTGGCTGTGAAGGTGAGGAGGGGCCTCAGGCGGAGGGGCCTCGGAGTCTGGAAAGGAAAGGGACGCATTCTCCCCGCAGAGTCCCCAGAAGGGTCCAGCCCTGCCTGCTGGTGAGGCGTGACAGAAGCCACAGGAAGCTAAGGCAATAATCAGGGGACGGCCACACAGGCCAGCAAGCCTGGAGAAGAGCTGCCCACAATGGGTCCCTCCTCCCGGGACCCAGTGGGGCAGGTGCCGTCCTGGTCATCTCCAGTTTGCAGATGGGGAAACTGAGGCACAAAGCCACACCTCTGGCGAGCCCTGTGTCGGTGAGGGACACATTCAGCCACGCAGCCGCAGTGGACATGGGAGCCACGCCCAGACGTGCAGGGACCCGTCGCCTGTGAACATGGGGAACCGTCCCCCGGCCGCTGGCAGACGCGGCCTCCAGGCTGCGCTGCGCTTGCCCTGAGGAACGCCCCGTCTGCAGAGAACCTTCGCGCAGATCCGTGTGGATGGCGGCCCATTCCTCACGAGGAAGATTAACGGCAAACAGGCCTGATGACCCGTCTCGTGCACGACCTGGGGAACGAGTTCACGGGGGCACAGCCTGCTTTGTGCTTGCAGCCCCGGAGAGGACTTTACCTGCAAACCCGGCCGTACATGCTCTTTAAAGTGATGTCAGGCGGCCTGATGCCCGTTCAAAGTACAGACACACACACACACACACACACACACACACACACACACGCTCTTGGGAGAAGAGACATTCATGCACTCACGGCCGGCACATGCACAGGATTTGGTGGTGGTGGGGGGGTGTGTGTGTCTTTTTCAAAGAGTGCAAAAAAACAAGATTCTAGAAGTATGATCCATGAGAATTTTACCTTTAGTTCTTCAAGAAAAGTCACAAACTTTGGGAGGAGCCAGACCTATCTGGGGCTTTGGAGCGATGGGTAGTTGGCCGTGAAGGTGAGTCAGAAGGACCCAGGTCTGGGCAAGCCGGTGGATCTGTGAAGAGATCCATCCGCTTCTCCTGGTTATGGACATAACCTCCCTAACAGAAGACGCAGAACTGTCCCGGCCCAGGGCGCAGGGCTGCCGGGGCCCTGGGGCTGGGGGGCTGCGGGCAGTGAGGAGAGGGGTGGGCTCCGGGGGACCAAGGAGGAGCCCGGCCCGGCCCCGTCTGCCCGTTCCGGAAGGCGTCTGCCCGCGGTGAGCGAGCGCATTGTTGGAGGCCAACAGACTTGTTAGCTGCTTTCCTTTCCTGAATTAAAAAATTGAATTATACACTCAGCCTAGTTACCGGACCTGTAAAGTTTATTAAAGTTTATCGACCGTGTGTACACACGTCAGGATTTAGCTGCAAATGCCGCTCTCAAGCTGGAACATTGAATTAAGAGGCAGCGCCTTGCCGCGGCGCGGTGGGCTCCAGCCGGGCTACAGGTAGCAAAAGCCTCCCCCAATTAGACATAATCATCACTCACAGTCAGTAATTGTGCTAAAGGCTGCTTTCAAATCTGTGAGGGATTCGCATTTAATGTACTGATGCAGCTTGTCTGAGCCAAATTCGCTGTGTACTGAAACCAAAGCAATTCAGTCCTTGCCTACGGCCCTTCTGGCAGTTCATCCAGCGCGAGCACGGGAGGATTGCAGGGCTACAATTTAATCTGAGACATCTGTGCTCAGACGGGACCTTCTCCTTCACTGGGAGAGACGGGGGAGGGCTAAGCTCTAGTTTTATGTGAAGAACCGGCCTTATCTCGCCCCTGAAAGAGAAAGCATTTAAGATAGAGTAAAAAGCCAAATCAAAAAATTTTTTTCCTCGGGTTTATGAAATGCACACGGCAGCACCAACAGCTTTTCCTGCTCCGACCGGCAGAAAACACTTGAGCCGTGATCCCGGGATTAACCATTTAAGGATATTACGCTTATCACGGGCTGCAGCTGACGGAGGAGATCTTTATTAAATATGAAAGGGAAACAGCTCATTCTCTGTGAGTTTGCAGAAATATTGAAATGCCTCTGCGCGCGCCTCCTGCCTCGGGTGGTCCCGGGCAACGGCGGTTTATCGCCCATCTCGCGCCTCTTCCGGTGGCCGAGCCCTTCCCGGCGGCTCAGAGACAAGGCGCCCCTCTGTTCATCTCACAGCGGTGTCCGGGAGGCGGCGTGCGCACCGGCTCACCTGCCAGCTGGTCAAGTGACAGGCCGGCGGGTTTCCGTGGTCTGGGACTACACACACGGGGACTTAAAGAGGCCCTGTGGTGGACGTCGGACTCCCGAGAGTGCGTGAAGTGCCGTCTGTTTTCTTTTCTTCGGGTTTTCCGGAGCGACGTGGTCACACACGTCCCTGACACCACGTGGACACGGTGGCAGAATTGGGTGGCACTGGAATTCTGTCCCCTGTTCTTATAGAAGGAAATGTGGGCAGATGTGGAAACACATCTGGGTCGTCCCGGAGCTGAGAGGTCTGTGGGACAGAGCAGGGCATGGCCGCCCAGGAGACAAGCCCCCCGAGGCAGGGCCCCGGCCGCGGCGTCTGCAGCTGGAGGCACTCTGGGTAGAGTCCGGGAGCCACGGCCGGAGAGGGAAGGCCAGGTCCCGAGCCTCTCAGTTTCCAGGGTCCGGAGTCTCTGGAAGACGCGTCTGTTTCCTGGTCCACAGGACACGGGGCCGGGCCTGCCGGATGACTCCCAGGGGCGTGTTTGATCCCGACGTCCCCATTTCCCCCCGCGAGGCGTCGGTGAGGGTGAACCCAGAGACGAGTCCGCTGTGGGCGTGGTAGGAGCCGCTTCCCTACGGGACCCTGGCGGGAGCGTGCTGTGCTGTCCCGGGGGCCCTGGGCCAGCCGGGGGCGGAGGCGGCGCCTGGGTGCTCGGGAGGAAGGACGTGCTGTGACGGTCCCAGCAGCCGCCGGCCCCGCCCACCGTTTCCAGTGGCAGAATGACAAGGCTGACCCCATCCTGACATGCCACCACAGCTCGGCAGCCTGACCGCCCTGGAAGGAGGGACAGTCATTACCCCCAGTCCACAGCCTGGCAAACTGAGGCTAACCCAGGCCGGTGACATCGTCCAGGTGGTAAGTGGGTGCAAGACTCAATTTGCACCGGGACCTCGATGCACGGTGGTGGGAGGGGACAGAGTGGCCTTAGGGGCCCTGGGTCCTTTCATGCACGATCCAGGTGAAAATACCAAACCAGGGAACAGTGACCGTCAGCCTCATGGCCGGCGTCCAGTCCCCGGTGCCGTCACACCCAAGGTTAACGTGTGGGAACACATCCACCCCCGGCAGCAGGAGCCCACTTCCCCGAGACTGCCCAGGCGGCACACAGAACATATGACACCCACACACCACACGCAGACACAGACACAGGCGTGCCCTGCACGCACACCACACACTGCTCGCACACGCATGCACATGCACACGCATGCACCACACAGAGACATGCATGCACCACACGCACATGTGCGCGCACACCACTGTCTGCGCACACATGCACATAAAGACACATGCACACACACGTGTACATACATGCACCACCACTGCCTGCACACACATGCATGAACACACGTACCCCACACAGAGGCAGGTATGAACACACATACCACAAGTGCTTGCCCTCACACGTGCATGTGCACGCACCACACAGTTCACACACATGCACACATACCATACACTGCTCGTATACATTCACACATATACACCATCACACACAGAGACACACATGCACACCACACTTGTTTGCACACATGCACACATGTATACATGTACACACACCACATTCACAGGCACGCCTGCATGCACACACACCACTCACACTCTCGTGGCCCCTCCAGCCTGCAGCCCACATCTTTCCGCGGACCCTGGTCCCAGTCCCTGAGAGGGAGCTGCTTGGCGCCCGCTTCTTCCGGTGCACGAGGAGCCTGGCCATCCAGCCCCTGCGCCCCCGTCCCTGCCTGCTCCGCATGGGGGTCCGCGGGACGCCTGGACAGACAGCCCCTGCGGTGCTCCCCACCCCCTGCCCCCGCGTCCCTGCCTGCTCCGCATGGGGACCCGCGGACGCCTGGACAGACAGCCCCGCTCTGAGCTCGCCACCTCCCGCTCGCGTCCCCGCGGACCTGACATCTCTGGGACCTCTGCGCATCGCAGGAACCACGAGTGCACCTGCGCCTCTGAGGCTCCCAGAAAACGTGGTCTGGGCTCCGCAAATCACTGCCCCGTCACTTACGGCTTTTCTGGCCTACTAATTTTTATTGCAGCGCTCAGTTTGGTCTTTAGTTGCTCATTTTGAGAGCCCGTGGCAGCGGCTGCAAGGCGGCGCGGGGAAAGGACCGCTCCAACTTCATTATTAACTTCATTTCTCTTAATGTGGGTTTTATTAATAGAGCAATTGTGTGTGGTCTTCAGACAACTTACTGAGCGGTTAACGGCCAGCTGGGGAAGCTCACGCCTCCAAAGTAGAGCCAGCGGGCCTGAGCCCGGTCCCGGTCCGAGGCTCCAGACGGCGGTGCGGCCGCGGGTGGCGCACAGAGTGTACTCAGCGCATCTCACAAGTGCGCTCTCTCCTCAGCTCCCTCCGTTTGTGACGAACGGAATCACCCACTGTTAGGGACACGACAGAGGCAGATTGATCGGGCACCCTGAAAACGTGTCACTGTGTCTGCCTCCCACGGTCACCCCTCCAAGCCCTGCGACCAACATAATGTGTTTTCCAAACACATGGAGGAGAAAGGCAGGGTCCAAAGTATGTGCACGTATGTGTACACGTACTCACACAGATGTGTGTGGATATGCACACGTCCCGGAGATTATCACATCCTTGGCTTCAGTCGGGGACCCAAAGATGCAGGCGGATCCGGGCGTGCAGGCAGGTGACAGCCGAGTCACACCGGCGTCTGGGCAGAGTATCCAGAGGTCAGTGTTGATGTCCATGAAGCTGCCTGCAAATGGATATTAAAGAAGAGGAAGAAGAAGAAGAAGAAGAAGAAGAAGAAGGAGGAGGAGGAGGAGGAGGAGGAGGAGGAGGAGGAGGAGAAGGAGAAGGAGAAGGAGAAGGAGAAGGAGAAGGAGAAGGAGGAGAAGGAGAAGAAGAAGAGGAAGAAGAGGAAGAAGAGGAAGAAGAAGAAAGCAAAACCGTTGGTTCATAAAAACGGCACTGCCCGCGAGCCCCGCCCACTCATTTCTCTTTTGCGAACCAGGATCACCGTCGGAACACAGATGTCATACTTTAAGTCTCATAAATGCTAGCAGGAGGGCACCATTTCCCGCCAGGCACTCAGCATCCACGAGGAAGTCTAGTGGCCCTGTACCCCTGTGAAGTGGCCAGAGATGTTTCTCCTCCTCACAAAGGTGAAGCTCGGGCTGTTGTGCCCGGTCTGTGGTCTACCCGTTGTCAGATGCTATGTGGCCAGGAGTTTTCTGTGCCGGGGGGGGACTCTGGATTCCGGCCACCAGGCTGAGGGCCGGCCTGCCGAGGCCAGGGCCACTCTGCCGGCTCGTCCAGATGCCTCAGAAAGGCTCAGGGGTCCCAGCCCCGGGGAGCTGCCTTGTCCCGGGGGCTCCTGCCAGGTCACATGGACCAGCGAGGGAGGGAGCTCCCCATGCAATCTCCGGGTGGGAGCGTCAGCCGGGACCAGTCCGCTCCTGCCTCTGTATCAGGGAAAGATGTAGCACTGAACTCCACTGACTGTCCTCAAAGACAGAAGTTGGGGTTCAGAAGACGGTGCTGTAGACGCCCAGCCCTCATCGCGCAGCTGGAGGAAAAGCAGCCCCCCCCGCCCCCCCGCCTCAAGTTTCTAGTTCTTTCTCCCAGGCAGAGCGCACGGAGCCAGAATGAGAAACAAACCTCAGTCTCCGGTTCCCAGTTCTCAATGACTGGGTGCAGGTGATTGCTTCTGCCATGGCTCGCGTCTTCTCGAAGACTTGCCAGGCACCTCTGCTGGAGCCAAGCAGCAGCGGTGAGCGCTTGGAGGCCAGCTGTGCCTCGGTGGTGCCCCTTCAAGCCCTGGCCGGGGTCTGCCCTTGGCCAGAGAGCCACCAACCTGTGGTCCTCAAAGTATATGAGGGTCCCGGCTGGCAAGCACTCCCTGCTCAGGCAGAGCCAGAAAGCAGCAGTAATCCCCCCGCCTCCGGGAGAAACGGTGTCCGCTCGTCCTCGGTCAGGATCTGGGAGCGCAGCTTACTCCTCGCGGTGCAGGGGTGTGTGGAGAATGTGCTCGAATAACTAGATTAAGTCATGGAGGCCGGATGATGCTTTCAAGGCTGGTGAGCGGCCCGCAACCCTCGATCCGGCTCGGGAAGACCCGAGGGTCGGCAGCGGCCAGCGCGGTCAGGGTGACGCCAGCCCAGCGGGGTGAACTACCGCGTGACCCCTGGGGCTCCGGGAGGCCCCACGGGCATTTCCCACGGTCACGCGGGGCTCCTGGGACCAGCCTGCAGGCCCTGCTTTATCAACACAGCAAATATCACGTTGGCTTTATCTCCCTGCTTCTTGATTCAACTCTATCTGTGTGAGTCATTTCTTTATTAATCGTTGTCTTCACTTTTCATACGGGAGCCCTCCTGTGGCGAGAAAGTGCCCTGGAAGGTGGCAGGTGCCCGGACCACACGCCCGGTCTCCCTGCGGCTCTGCTGGGAGACGCTGAAGCCTCCGTGGGTTTCTTTGGGTAAATTCCTCGAGATTCTTCTCTCCATCAGGATCTCGACAGAGTTACTATTTGACTATAGTGTCTAACTGCAGGTAAATTTGCTGACATTCTAGAAGTATCTCCCATATGGTGGCGTGGAGGTAAAGTGCTCCTGTCCAGGGCCTGGACGGGGTAGCGCTGTCGGAGGCCCCGCCCACCTTCCTGTGAAGGGAAATCATACTTTACTTTTACAGAACAATTAGCCTCCAGGGGTAACTTTAAGCTTCGGGGTCAAAGTTACCAGCTTAGCTGGCATTTGCCTCATTTTTTTAAAGTTTATTGTCAAGCTGGTTTCCATAAAACACCCAGAGCTCTTCCCCACAAGTGCCCTCCTCCCTTACCACCACCCCCTTCCCCCTTCCCCTCTCCCCCCTTCAGTCCTCAGTTTGTTCTCAGTATTCAAGAGTCTCTCATTATTTGAGTCCCTCTCTCTCCCCAACTCCTTTCCCCCCTTCCCCTCCCCATGGTCCTCTGTTAGGTCTCTCCTGTTAGACCTATGAGTGCAAACATATGGTATCCGTCCTTCTCTGCCTGACTTATTTCACTCAGCATGACACCCTCGAGGTCCATCCACTTTGCTACAAATGGCCATATTTCCTTCTTTCTCATTGCCATGTAGCATTCCATTGTATATATACACCACATCTTCTTAATCCACTCATCAGGTGATGGACATTTAGGCTCTTTCCATGTTTTGGCTATTGTTGACAGTGCTGATATGAACATTGGGGTACATGTGCTCCTAGGCATCAGCACTTCTGGATCCCTTGGGTAAATCCCCAGCAGTGCTATTGCTGGGTCCTAGGGGAGTTCTATGGATAGTTTTTTGAGGAGCCTCCACACTGTTTTCCAGAGCGGCTGCACCAGTTTACATTCCCACCAACCGTGTAGGAGGGGGCCCGTCTCTCCACACCCTCGCCAGCATCTGAAGTGCCTTTGTGGCACCACACACCTGTACGTAGTAAATATTCTTTATTTCTCATTACTTTTTACTTCATGACAGTTGCCTTATTGAAAGCACTCCTGTCAACAGTAAAATACCACAGCTATTGTTACTGGTAAAAAACGCATGTGTTAAACTTTGGCCTAATGCTGCTCATCTCAGTTCACGGTGAGGGTTTTGTGGGTAAAAGACGGGAGCACGTGGGCAGGACCGTCCCACAGAACGTGCTGGCTCTGAGAGTGAAGGGATTTCTCCAGAAAGGCAGCGTCTCGGGCCTGGTTTGCCCCAGACGCTGTGGGCGGCAGGGGCTTGACCTGGTTGACGGAAGAAGGACAGGAAGGGACGGGAGGCACGGCCATTGCAGAACGAGACCCATAGAACAGGAGGCTCCTAAGGACGGAAGGCCGTGCTCACCAAAGAGAAGTTGCTTTAATTCAGCAAAAGCACGTGGATATTTTATTAAGTCCTTCAGCTGCTAGGAAACACGGGGAAGCGCCATCCCAATGAATCCTGTAAGGAGAGCCGCACCCATTCATATGGACGAAGTGATGAAGTGCAGCTTCGGCAACACAGAGACGAACATGAGTAGCTGCAGGAATATCAGGCTGGAGGAGAAAAGGTCTTCGCTCGCGGCCCCAGCAGACAGGCGGCCGCAGAGTCACACCCCAGGGTCAGAAGTACCGGCGCGCAGGTGTCCGCCTGGTCCGGGCTGTGCCGCCGGCTGCACAGGGGCCGGGCCGCTCGTTTCCGCCAAGCCCGTACCCGCACCGGTGCCACTGCCCAGCCCGAGAGCCGGGAGCGCCGACCTGTGGGTTAAGGATAATTGGAGCCTCCTCTAATTAGGGAAAGTATCGGCTGACTCTGATATGCAGCAAGATCATTATCATTAGGTCAGCGCTAACTAACTGATGTTTGTGTGGAATAGAATTTAGGATTACAATGCGTTCGGTTTAGCAAAACAAACGAGGCTGACCTGGGAAACCGAACTGCATCATTCCGGGCGTTGCTACCTGTAAATACCGAGGCTTATCTGCAGGGCTGCTGTGGTGTCGACCCAGGTCTATCATGAGAGCTGGGATTTTGTAGATTCAGCCTCTTGCATCTGTCGTCAGGTAACACTAGACGTGGAACCAGATCTGAGGGGTTGTACTGCCCGTCCTACGTTAAATGCCAGTTTTCCAGAAGCTCTCCGGGCCGACCGGGCAATCAAGCTCGGGTTCTGCTGTGTTTCTTCAGCACATTTTTCTCACGGCAGGTAGGTATGTAATCACGCTTTCAAATCTGAAATTGTCAGGTCAAGATTATCACCACGCTTTCTCACTGTGGGTCAAATTCCAGTTTGCCATTTAGCAGAGTTTGGATGTCAGTTGAGTCTTTTTTTTATTGACATTTGACGTGGAATACTGTTGGTTTGTGAAGAGGGAAAAAAAACTAACACGAGGACCCAAAGGGAAGACAGCCTGGTGGCGGGGCTGGCGGTGCGGCTGGCTGTGGCCAATGGGGACACTTCTTGCTTTGGCGGTGACAACCACTGGCACAGCTACAGGAGGCCTGACACTTTGTCGTGTGATTTTAAGAGGGCGGTTTTGCCCCAGGTGGTCCGCATGCGGCGGTGGGTTTCTTACCGTCTATATACATTCTGTCCTCAGACCCCCGGAAACGTTAGGTGATATTGCAATCAGCTGTCGACTCGATAAGTATTTGCTGGGAGGGTATTGAGGAAGGTCTGCGGAGACAAGGGGTGAAGCGGATGAGACAGACCCCAGAGGTCCTCCAGGACCTCCCACCCCAAGGAGGTGACAGACCCGACACTGACCACATGCAGGGGAAGATACAGTGGATATGAGGGTCCAGGAAGTTCTGGGTCCAGTGGGCACAGGAATAGGAGGATCTGTGCTCACGGAGAAGGTAGGGGGAGGCCCCCCTGACTCTCCAGTGGTGGGAGAAAGAGGGAGAGGGTGAGTGGTCAGCATGCGGGGAGAGGGGTGCTCTGGGCTGAGGCCCATTCATACGTCCAATGCGGATCTCTTCCCCACGCTTCAGATTTAAAACTTCTGATTTCCCGTGACACCTCGGCCAGAAACTCACAGGGTAGCAAGTCCAAGACATACCGCTCAAGCTCTGTCTCCACAGCAGCCCCGACCAGCCGGCTGACGGCTAAGGCGAAGACACAGGGTCCCTCGTCTGGGCTTCTCCCCGGTCGCACCCATCAGCAAGCTCGCGAGTTCTTCCTCCAGGGGCCTCACACGCCATCGCTCCTTCTCCGGGCTCCCCCGCCCACAGCATGCCACCTGGCTCCTGGGCAGCCGCTATGCCCACATCCTGATGGTCTCCAGGAAGCCGTCCCAGAGCAGCCAGAGTCCTCTTTCCACAACACCGATCAGCTCATGTGGCGTCCCTGATGATAATGTCTCATGGGCCACTACGCACTCGTGAGAACGGCCAAAATCCAGAACACTGACAGCTCCGGACGCTGGACAGGACGTGGCTGGACGAGAGCACTCATTCATTGCTGGTGGAAATGCAAAATGGTGCATCTAAGTTCGGTGGTTTCTTACAAAGCTAAGCGTGCGCTTACCGTACCTTCTAGCGATCATGTTCTGGGTATTGACCCAAATGACCTGGAAATTTATGACCACACTGAACCCTGTGCACCGGTGTTGAGAGCGCTTGACTTCTGGAAGGACGAGATGCCCTCTGGTAGGTGAAGAGACAAGCAGGGGCGGCCCACCCGACGGAGCCTTGTTCCCGGGGGAGACAGAGATGGCCTGTGAGCCTGCGAAGAGCCATGGAGACAACGCAGGTGCAAACCCCTGAGCGGAGCCGGCGTGAGACGGCCCCACACTGTGTGACTCCAACGCCGGACGCTCTGGGAAAGTCAACCAGTGACATGAGTGGTGGATGCAGGGTTCGGGGCAGGGAAGGACGGTCGGGTGGAGCCCAGAGGGTCCCTGGGGCGGGAAGCCACTTGATGTGACGCTATAGAGATGGATAGGCGGTATTGTGTTTGTCCAGAATGTTCTACACAGAACGAACCCCAGGTCAGCTGCGGACTTCAGTTAACAGTAACGCGTTAATATTGGCTCATTGACAGTAATAGAGACAAGCTGTTAATAGTAGAGATAACTCTCGTGTGTGTGCAGTGTGCGTGCATATATAGTGTGCACATGTGTGTGTGTCTGTGTGTGTGATATGTCTGTGCCTGTGTGTCTGTTTGCATAGGCATTTGTGTGCGTGTCTGTGTGTGCCTGTGTCTGGGCACACGTGTGCATGCCCGTCGGTGTGCATAGGCATGTGTGTGCGTGTCTGTGTGTGCCTGTGTGTTTATGTGTGCGTGTGTGTGCCTTATGCACGTGTGTGCCTGTGTGAACATGCATGTGCACACGTGTGCGTGTGTGTGACAGGTAAGGGAGTATCAGGGAGCTCTGGGTACTTTGCGCTCCACCATCTACAGCCCTAAAACTGCTGTTAGAGGGAAGTGCCCGGCAGGCTTTCTGTGGGGCCCAGGGAGAAGCCCTCGCCGTGATCACCAGCCATCACAGTGAGCATCACCTTACACTTGAACCCGGGGCCCGGCCCCAGCTGCAGGGCCTGGCTTCCTCCTCACCCGAGGCCTCTGCCCGCACCTCGAGTGCTGGGCCCTACTGTGGCCTCGCCGTCATACGCGACGTCCTGAGCCCAGCGTAGCCACGCTCACAAAGCTGCCAGTCCTGGCGCCCTGGTACCTCCTATTCACCAAACCCGGGACATGGCCAGGGCAGCGGCACCGAGACCTCGATCTGTGGGGCCGTGCCCCCCACCCTTCACTGGGCCCTGGAAGCACGACGCAGGTGGCCTGGGCCGGCAGCCAGTGCCAGCTTCCAGCTCTTCCGGGAAGCAGGCGACGGCGCTCGGGTCACTCCCTCTGCATCCCCGGAGTGAGAGGCCATCACAGCTGGGGATTAAAACGGCCGTGGAGCCCCTGGGAGCACAGGGCCCCCACTGCTTGCTGGGGACTCCCGGGTCGTGTTGGTTCTCCCAGACCCGCGGGACGTCGGGCTGATGTCAGCGCGCACAAGTGCTGCGGGAGGGCCTCACGGAGCCGGGCCTCGTGGGGAGAGACGTCTCGGACAGATGCGGCTGGAGCCAGAGCCGGCCCCCAGCTGTGGCCACGCACACCGCCCACAACCTCTCTGCCTGCCCGTGGGCGTAGAAGACCTCAGAGCTCACTGACACCAGGGTCCTCGAGCCATTGGTCATTTAGACAGCGTTACTGTTTTGAAGGAAAATACTAAATGCCGTCGGCCGGCAGCTCTGTGCAGGGGGGAAGTGAGCGCTCCCGCCCGGGAGGGACGGTAAGACGCACAGAGTGGCCTGGTCACGGGTCCGCTTCCCGGAGCCCAGAGCAGCAGATGGAGGGAGGAGAGGGCGTGGAGACTGGAGGCAGAGACACGCGTCTGGGGACCAGAGCCCTGTTACTGGGGAGCCCGTGGGAGCTGGGGGGACGCTGCCTCCAAGCGCTACCCTCAGAGTAGAGCTGAAGTGGGGGTAGAGTCCAGGAAAGGAGGGCGGTGGGGAGCCGAGGGAGGGGCGGGCAGCAGGGCTCCGGACAGCCCCCCCCCCCGACGTCCACCTCGCTGACTTAGGAAGCCCCCCAACACTGTGTCTACGAGCTCAGGCGACCTCAGGCTCTCGGACCCAAGCCTCCGCCGCCTGGGACCCTGCGGAAGGGACACGCTCGTCTCGGGCCACCAGCCGCGGAGCACTCAGGCTTCCCCCTGCGGCGTGGGGCCTCCGGGTCCGGTTCTCAGGAGCCGCCTCCCCCGGGATGGCGGCTCCGTTCCCAGCACCCTGCGCCCCAGACCAGCCCCTGCTCGCAGCCTGTCGATGCCTGCCTTCCAGGAGGGAGACACTGCTAAGTCTGCACCACCGGGGCGACACAAAGGCTTCACTGTTCCCAGGCCCGCTGACAACGCAGCATTGTCTCCGCTGCGTGGGCCGCGGTGCTAACGCGCCCGCTCCCTTAACCATTAACCGAGTGCAGCCCAGGTGAGTCACCGCCCAGGCCCGGCTTCCCAGCCAGCTCTGTGAAGGTGCGCACCCGCCGCCCCCCCTTTATGAAGATTGAGATCCTTTATTTCAGGTGATGATTGCTCCATGTGCTCACAAATGATTTATTGTTGATGGCAGCGCACACGCGGAGGGCTTGCCGAAGGGCGTGGATGGTCGCTGACATGCTCACGAAGTCAGAAACACGGGACCGTGCGGGATTGCGACCAGGGGCCCTCAGCGCCCCCGGCTCCGCGCCGCGGCTGGGGCGGGGCGCACCCGCCCGCGATCTGAGCATTCCTGCGCGCTGAGCTCAGCCGCTCGAGGTGTTCGCAGACAAGTACGGCGATGCCGGGCGTAATCTGGGGGCGATTTACAAAACCCAGGCTCGGATTTCAAAGAGCAGTGCAGACACCCACGCTTTGGCACACTTGGCTGCATTTGTGGGGCCGACAGTTTTGCGTTTTCTCCTCTTAATGAGTGTCTCTCATTTTAAAGTTGCTGTTCCAGGCACTGGCCTGTTACCTCGACAAGAGGACACTTCTGGCTTCAGGAGCCAGCGTCCCACCGTCTACACTGACCAGACCCCACTTGTTTGGCTGGACGCAGCAGGGCAGGCATTTTGGGGGCAGGCAGTGAGGACAGAGAACCTGCCACCAGCGTAGGTGCCTACAGTGAGGTTTTCCCCTTTGGGCAGAACTTCCGATGACTTTCTTTCAAAAGACCTTTCAACTGCACGGCAGCCTCCGAGGGAAGCAGAGGCTGTGCGCTGACTTGGTGACACTTAGGGTCACTCGGTTCCGCACATTCTGGAAGCCATGACGTGCTTTGCTCCCCCTTCAGGAAGATGCAGTGCAGAACTGAACGGTGTGAACCTGAGGCTGAGCAGCGCACCCTAGAAGTAAATGCAGCTGCGCCCTCCCTCCCTACTGGCCCTGTGTGTAGGGAAACTGAGGCCCAGAGGTGTTCAGCGTCGTGGGTGGGGGCCACGGCCTGGGGGCAAATGACAGACCCTAGGGAAGCGGGACTCGGCGCCCAGCGCCCCTCACTGCTGGCCCCACTTCTACCCTGTGGCTGGACACCCCCTCCCCCACCCTGCCGGGCCTTAAGGCACATGATAGGTAAATCATCATTTCCGATAAGGACGCGTCAACTTGCCCCTGAAAGAGAAGCAGGCATCTAAGACAATGCTTTCTACATCAGATAAGGAGGGATTATCTTGGTCCGTTCCCAGGACTTGAACAGTCAGTCTTCGCTGAACGGAGCTCCTCAGACTCTGAGCGTGCCTGGGCCGGCTCGCTCCGAGCCCCGAGCTGACCGGCTCCCGGGTCACTGCTGACTTCGCCCTCTTGTTTGACGCAGGCTGTGCTGGGAGGCGGCACGCACCCCCGAGGTGACGTCACTGCCGTGTTCCTCCCGAGTGTGCGGGAGACACGGAGGGGTCTCTCTCCACGTCTGCCCGTGAGGAGCTTGAGCCCTAGAGCTGCAGGGAGGACCTGCCGTCCGCGGGTCATCAAGAGGGAAGGAGGGTCGGTCCCTGGAGGAGCCTCCCCCTCGTAACAAGCAGGAGCTGTGTCCTCACAGGGTGTGTGGGATCCGTCTGACGCTGGGAAGACACACGACACAGAAGGACTCTCTTGAGGAAGACGAATTTGTGCTCACAGCTCCCTGGACACATGAGGTAGAGGGTCCCGTGGGGTGGGGAAGGGGCACAGAGGGAGGCCCCGGGGACCGTCAGGAGGCACGAGAGATGGTCAGAGGCAGGGAGAACAAGGAGATTGTGGTTTTCATGGAGAGGAAAAAGGAGGGAGGGTGAGGAGGCCCAGGATGGGCTGGTGGAGTGATGTCAGTGTGTCTGCGGCACAGGGCCTGTCCTACCCTGTGGTGCCTGCGCTGGGGGGGTCAGGGCCACGGATCCTGCTCTGGAAAGTTCAAGCTCAAAGAAGAGGGTGCCCGGCTGTGAGCTCCGGGCCTGCGGGTTGCCCTGTGGAAGGCACTTGCACAGACGAGCCGTCGGTGGTCTCTGGCCGGTAGCCAGCCCCGCGGAGGGCAGGTCCTCCCTGGCCAGCGGCACCCAAGACGGCAAGACGCCAAATACAGGAACCAGGACACGCGGTTGTGAGTTTCCTCGGTCGTTAGACGGCCGGACTGTGCGGCTGCATGTTCTCATCTCAGAGGGCGCGCTCGGGACCCCCTCAGGAGGCCGGCGGGTTGGCAGCCTCTGCTCTGTGTCCACCGGGGACACCTGGTCCCGCGGCTCCCCGCCATCGCGGCTGGCATGGCCGTGCGGGTTCTCTCCTGGGTGCGCCATTTCAGAGTGTGGTTCCCAGGGTCAAGCGGTGGAGGGTCCCGCTCGTCAGGAGGCTGTGTGTGATGTGTGAGGGCCGAGCACGGGCCCCCGGAAATAGGGGGGTCTGTCAGGTCACAATCACGATGCTGACACTGGCAAAGGGAGGAGGCAGCCAGGAAAGGCGTGTGGCGGAGAGCTGGGGGCAGGAGCCCGGACTGAGTAGTGGAAAGTCACTTCTTTTTTGCACCAAATCCCACTGACCCACCTGCATTCCTTGCCGAATCAGCGAGGGGGACACAGAGCCGGGAGGCACTCCCGCCCGCGAGACAGGAGAGTGCCCGTCGTCCCGGCCCCGAGGCAGAGCCAGCCAGCCCACCGCCCAGAGCTCTAAGCAGGGCTTGAACTCACAAACCGTGAGGCCATGACCTGAGCTGAGGTCAGACGCTTAACCTGCTGAGCCACCCCGGCCCCCAGGTAGTTTCTCTTTTAATTAGTTAAAAACATCAATTGATCTGGAACCTTAACTATAGACGCAAATCTGTTCATCCTGGCCTGATGTTCTGGCTGAAACGTGTGCCCTCACCATTCATCCGCTGAAGTCCTGCCCCCAGGCGCTCGGAAGGCGCCTGCACTCGGAAGAGGGCTTTAAAGTGCTGGTTCAGGTACAAGGAGGCCGTCGGGGTGGCCCTGGCCCTGCTCTGACATCCTGCTGTGAAGACGGACACAGAGAAGGGACCAGGAGAAGAGGCACAGAGAGAAGCCGTCCACACCCCGCAGACAGAGGTCTCGGGAGAAGCCAGCCTGCCGCACCTTGACGGTGGACACGCGGCCTCCCGAAGGGGGAGAAGGTGCACCTGCTTCCCAGGCTGCTCCGGTGCGTGCGGAGGCTGCATTCCCGCAGCCCCGGCGGGACCGGCGCCGCCCAGGACCGCTTCTCTCAGGGGTGGAGTCCCATCGGCCTCACGCCCACACAGAGAGCAGGTGCAGGGACAGGGGCCCGTCCAGAGACACCCCCACCTCACCTCCCAGCCGCTCACCAGCACCTGCGAGCCGGCTCTTCGGACGCCGGCCCCCTTGGTCCCCAGCCCCTCTCTCCCTGCCCTCTCACATCACCCCAGACGTGGGTCCTGGTCACAGGCTGTAACTCTGGTCGTTTCTGGAGCCAAGGCTGCCGAGAAACTTCTAGGAAAGCAGACGCCTCTCTGGTGAGTCCAGGGCGGGTCTGAACGTGTGTGCAGATTGGCAAAGGCAGCCTGGCCCTGTGAGGTTTCACAGGACGCCGAAGTCAGCGGTGAGCACCATCTCGCAGGGCCATGTGGTCGTTTGCGGAGCCTGGACCAGAGAACACGGAACCCCCAGGGCAGTGAGGCTGGGAGCCCAGCGGCGGCGGCTCTGCAAGCGTGCCGAGGGGCAGGTGGCAGGGGTGCAGAGCGCCCGGGACGCACACAGCAGTGAACCGGGCGCCCGTCAGGAAGTACGAGGTGCGCACAGCCTGACCCCGATGCTCATGGACACCTGCGGTGACCAGATGCCGCCCTAGGGCCACTTAGCAACCACGTGCATGCCTGTGTCTGTGGACCGTGGGTCTGTGGGTCACTGAACATGGTGAGGAGGCCTCATCCCAGGGACGTGGGTGGCGAGGGCCCCCCTCTGCTCCCCGTTATGACTCGGTGGACACGGAGGCCCTCAAATGCCCCGGAGCGCAGGGCACCGTGCCCTGCCCGCGTGAGCACAGGGAGAGAGCGCGCTTCAGGGGACGGCGGCACCCTCGCTCGTGGCTAGCCTGCCGCGGAGACGTGGTGGGGGGCCTCCTGTCTGCCGGGCTCGGCCGTAGGGCCCCTCAGTGTGCAGGCAGGTCTGAGCTGAGGATCAGGCCTTCTGCATGTGCTGTCCCAGGCTTTCCAGCCCTGGGGTGGCAGCTTTGGGGGCACCGGTAGGTGATAACCTCTAAGAGGACACGCTGGCCCAGGGAAAGAAGAGCCACCGGAATGAAGTGGGGGCAGGCTCTGCGCGCACAGCGGGGCCACTCCCAGGATCCCTGGGGGGGAGCCACGCTCGGCTCCCGGCCCAACCCGTGCCCTGGAAAGGGGGCAGAGCTGGTGTCAACGGGACCGACCCTCACCCGGCCTCTGTGCCGACCACGGTGGCAGCGTCCTCCGTGGGGACCCAGGGCTCACGTGCAGACGGGCAGTGCGGTGGAGGCGCGGCACCGGCCGGCGGGGGAGGTGAGCACCGAGGTTTACCTGCACCCGTGCGCAAAGCCTGTCCCGCGGACATGTGTTCCCTCTGCCCAGATACCACGGCAATAGTGGCTCCGCCGGAGACCCAGAGATGCCTTCTCCTCGCTGCTGCCCGAGGTTTCCGCCATCTCCCCGGGCCGCACGAGGGCGGGGACCCGAGCGGGGCCGGAATAGGATGGGGGCCCCCGCACCAGGCCACACAAGGACGGGGGCCCACGCCCAAGCCGGACGAGGGCAAGGACCCGCACCCGGGCTCCCGGGCCAGTGCTGGCGACAGCGATCTTGCTGGAGCTGAGGATGACCTCCCAGTGTTCGCTGCGACCAGTCAGACCTTCCTAGGGCGCTGAGCCCCTCCAGGATCTGCCCCCAGAGAGGCCTGGGTGTCTCCCAGCAAGACTGTCCCTGAGCCCCGCCGGCCACAGCTCCGGCCACACGAGCGGAAGCTTCTCCGTGAAAACCCCGCTCCCCCTCCCCCACAATGCGCTGCGTGTCCCAGACCCGGGCTTCCCAGGCTGTGCCTTCCGGCTCCCAGATGCCTCATGCTCTCCTAAAACACTCCCAGTCACTCGAGCCCGGACTCCGTTTCCTCATCCTTCCAGACACTTCTAGATTCATCCACCGTGGCTCCGCTGAACAGGGAGTCCGTCCCTTGTTTACATGTATGGGTACATGCTGTCTTGACTTCCTGTTGTCCTGATTCACTTGCTTTGCCTCCTCTCCTGAAGTAAGTCACACACACGCACGTATCTCATGGGCTGTACGTGATACATCCGTGTTAGAACTCGGCCGCGCTCCCCCGCAGAGCTGGAGGCATTTCTGAGCATGGCAGGTGGCTAACAGCTAAGGACCGAATCAGTGTAGTTTTGATGAGACTTGAAAATCTATCCTCCACCCTGTTAGCAGACCGCATTTCATGACAGGACCCTAAGTTTCAAAGAAGATGCTAGAATCCACCCTGGGGACTTAGGTTAGTAGGAGGCAGCCTTTGGAGACTTACAGAATTTTAGCAAAGTCCCAAAGAATCCAGACACGTTCCCTATGATAGAGACCCCTGGGTGGGCGGAGATTGCATTCACTATGAATTATTTCCATAAGATACACAGATATCTGTTAAAAGACATGGCTATTAGAGAAGAAATAATTTCCATAGAAACGTGGAGCTTCCTCTTGGCTTGTTTTCCTGACATTTTCTACCTCTCTCTCACACTGTGCCCTACACTAAGGAATGACAGACAGGGCCCCACGGGGCTGGCCTGGCCTCCTAAACCAGCACGGCCACAGGGGAGTGAGCGTGGGGGCTGCGCTGCCCTGACGGGAACAGATTCCCTACACTTCTAACCTCCCCTCCCCCTCGTCTGGAGTCTGCCCCCCAGTGTTGGGGCAGGGCTGATGGACATGGGCCACAGCCATGGGCCAGGCGGGGCCAGGCCAGGCTCCCCCACCAGCATGTGCTCATCTGTGCCTAGCACCCAGGAAGGCACGCACTCTTCCTGGTTAGCCGGAGCAGTGGGGTCGGGTAAACTGCAGGGCGTGCCCTCAGATTCGAGACCACGATAAATAACAAACTTTATGCAATGTAAGTCTCCCCGTGAAATAGTAGACAAAATGCAATCGTCACATGACATCCAGACACCCGGAGCTGAGACAGACCTCACCTGGCCGTGTCCCTGTCTTCATGGTGAAGGGTTTGGGGCCTCGCCCATTGGGACCAAGGGGTGAGGGGAGGTCTCTGCAGAGCCCGATTCAGGACTTGAACTCACAAACCGTGAGATCATGACCTGATCCGAAGTCGGATGCTCAGCCGACTGAGCCGCCAGGCGCCCCATGATGGCCACACTCTCTAGGTGTTTCCATATCTATTACTCAGGCAGAAGAGGGCATCATCATCATCTTAAGCCACGGGTGGGAGACCAGAGGAAGAAGGAAGTAGTCTGCTAAGAGCCTTCACTATGTGGTTGTCGTGTTTGTAACCTCAAGATTTCCTCTTATAAACAAGACATTGGCGGATATAGCGAAGCTTCTCCAAACCAACGCTTTCCCGCACCCAAAAGTGGTGTTGAGGCCGGGCATCTACATGGAGGCTGACACCAATACTCTCATCCCTGAGGCCTCCCGGAGGCTCAGAGTTACCTCCAGGACAGAGAGGCTTCTGCAAGTGGTTGGAGCAGAGAAGGAGAAAAGCCAGAGCTCAGGGTGAAGACGGAGGGGCCCCTGGAGGCCCGGGGCTCCTGCAGAGAACCCGGGAAGGAGCCTCCTATCGGCAAGGGCCTGGGGTCCTTTGGCTTCTGTGCAGCATCACGGAAAGGCCCTGCCACGGGGTGGATTGAGTCCCCTCCACAAATGTTACGTTCAAGTTCTAACCCCAGGGACCTTCTTGGAGTTGGGTCTTTGCAGATGCAATCAGGTAAGAGGACTTGATGCGGGGACAGGGTGGGCCCTAACCCGGTTTGCTGGTGTTCTCATAAAGAGGGAGAGAAAGATGGACATAAGGCCCAGAGGGGAAGGGCAGGAGCCACAGAGGCCGAGCCGGGGGCCATGTGCCTACAGGCAGAGCCGGAGCGAGGAGGAGGGACCCTCCCCTGGACCCTCCGGAGAGCCCATGGCCTGCGGGGGCTTGACTGCAGACTCTGGCCTCCGTACTGTGAGCACAGCCCGTTTCTCGGAGCCACGCGGCCTGAGGTCCCTTGTCTCTGCAGACAGAGGAAAGTGTCGCCGGCCAGGTCCAGAAACCCCTCCGCACGAG
>PISW01014591.1:0-20766 GCA_004023785.1 Mungos mungo | reverse complement strand
CACACACACACACACACACACACACAAACACAAGGAGAAGGTGTGTCTAGGAGCTCACGAGCAATTTTAAAGGGCCCCCATGGTGCAAAACTAGAAAGGTTTGAACCACATAAATATGAAAGTATTGGGTTATAACTCAATGTCTAAATATATGTCCATAGTCCATATTGTTAACTGGTGGTATAAATAATGGAGTCAGATGAGACACATTCCCGTGCAGAGATTTCAAGGAACTGGTGTAAGCACCTGTTCTGAATGATGTCAGGCATAACCCCCCCACCACACACACACAGTACGTATGGACAAAGGCACCAGAAAGGAGTCTGAAGAAGGGTCACAGCTAGAGAAGCTTAAGGAGATATTACAACTAAACTTCATAAAGAATCCTAAACTGGATCTTAGAACAGAAAATAAAGAACATTAAGTAAAAACGAAGAAGAACTAAATAAACTGTGGATACTAATTGGTATTGGTTGAACTGCGTCTCCAACAATTCATGTGATAAAAAGTTGTAAAGACTCCCATATATCAAGATGTGACCTAATTTGGAAATTAGGTTGTTACGGATGTAATTACCAAGGCAAGACCAGTAAGACGTGACTGCATGTGTCAAAGTCTTTCTCTCTCTTTGGTTTTCCTCTTACTCTTTGGAATGATGTTAAAATGGATCTCAATATTTTAGAGAAAAAAACCTATGAACCATCCTACATTGTCATAGAGAACCCTGGTATTACAGGGAGAAAAAACTCTAGAAAATTTTGTTTTCTTTTCTTTTTTTTATTTTATTGATTTTTAAAAAATAGTTTATTGTCAAATTGGTTTCCATATAACACCCAGTGCTCTGCCCCACAAGTGCCCTTTTCAATCACCACCACCCCTTTTCCTCCCTCCTCCTGCCCCTTCACCACCAGTACCTTTTCAGTATTCAGTAGTATCTCAAGTTTTGCATCCCTCTCTCGCCCCAACTCTCTTTCCCTCTTCCCCTCCCCCTGGTCCTTTATTAGGTTTCTCCTGTTGTCCTGTTACACCTATGAGTGCAATCATATGATATCTGTCCTTTTCTGCCTGACTTATATCGCTTAGCATGACACCCTCAAGGTCCATCCACATTCCTACAAATGGCCAGATTTCATTCTTTCTCATTGCCATGTAATACTCCATTGTATATATATACCACATCTTCTTGATCCACTCATCAGGTGATGGACATTTAGGCTCTTTCCGTGTTTTGGCTATTGTTGACAGTGCTGCTATGAATGTTGGGGTACATGTGCTCCAATGCCATAGCACTTCTGTATTCCTGGGGTAAATCCCTAGCAGTGCTATTGCTGGGTCATAAGCGAGTTCTATGCATAGATTTTTGAGGAACCTCCACACTGTTTTCCAGAGTGGTGGCACCAGTTTACATTCCCACCAACAGTGTAAGAGGGTGCCTGTCTCTCCACACCCTCGCCAGCATCTATAGTCTCTTGATTTGCTCAGTTTAGCTACTCTGACTGGCGTGAGGTGGTATCTCAGTGTGGTTTTGATTTGTGTTTCCCTGATGATGAGTGATGTTGAGCATCGTTTCATGTGCCTGTAGGCCATCTGGATGTCCTCTTTGGAGAAGTGTCTGTTCATGTCTTCTGCCCATTTCTTCACTGGTTTATTTGTTTTTCGGTGTAGAGTTTGGTGAGTTCCTTGTAGATTTTGGAGACTAGCCCTTTATCTGATATGTCATTTGCAACTGTCTTTTCCCATTCTTTCAGTTGCCTATTAGTTTTCTTGATTGTTTCCTTTGCAGTGCAGAAGCTTTTTATCTTGATGAGGTCCCAGGAGTTCAGTTTTGCTTTTATTACCCTTGCCACTGGGGAAGTGTCAAGTAGGAAATTGCTGGGAATGAGGTCAAGGAGGCTGTTACCTACTTTCTCCTCAAGGGTTTTGATGGTTACCTGTCTCACAAACAGGTCCCTCCACCATTTTGAGTTTATTTTTGTGTATGGTGTAAGAAAGTGGTCTAGTTTCATTCTTCTGCATGTTGCTGTCCAGTTCTCCCAGCACCACCTGCTAAAAAGGCAGACTTTTTTCCATCGGATATTCTTTCCTGCTTTGTCAAAAATTAATTGACCAGACATTTGTAGGCCCAGTTCTGGGTTCTCTATTCTATTCCATTGGTCTATGTGTCTGTTTTTGTGCCAATACCATACTGTCTTGATGATGACAGCTTTGTGGTAGAGGCTAGAGTCTGAGATTGTGATGCCTCCCATTTTGGTTTTCTTCTTCAATATTACTTTGGTTAATCGGGGTCTTTTGCGTTTCCATACGAATTTGAGGATAGTTTGTTCTAGCTTTGAGAAGAATGTTGGTGCAATTTTGATGGGGATTGCAATGAATGTGTAGATTGCTTTGGGTAGTAATGACATTTTCACATTGGGTAGTAATGTTTATTCTTCCGATCCATGAACAGGGAATGTTTTTCCATTTCTTGGTGTCTTCTCAATCTCTTTCATAAGTTTTCTATAGTTTTCATCATATAGGTCTTTTACATCCGTGGTTAGGTTTACTCCTAATATTTTATGGTTTTTTGTGCTATCATGAATGGGATCAGTTTCTTGATTTCTCTTTCCGCTACTTCATTATTGGTGTATAGGAATGCAACCGATTTCTGTACATTGATTTTGAACCCTGCAACATTACTGATTTCATTGATCAGTTCTAGAAGGGTTCTGGTGGAGTCTGCCGAGTTTTCCATATAGAGTATAATGTCATCTGCGAAAAGTGAAAGTTTGACTTCTTCTTTGCCAATTCTGATGCCTTTTATTTCCTTTAGTTGTCTGATTGCTGATGCTAGGTCTTCCAGCACTATGTTAAACAACAGTGTAAGAGTGGACACTCCTGTCGTGTCCCTGATCTCAGGGGGAAAGCTATCAGTGTTTCCCCATTGAGAATGATATTAGCTGTGGGCTTTTTATAAACTGCTTTTATAATGTTCAGGTAACTTCCTTCTATTCCGACTTTCTCAAGGGTTTTTAATAAGAAAGGGTGCTATATTTTTCAAATGCTTTTTCTGCATCTATCGACAGGATCATATGGTTTTTATCCTTTCTTTTGTTAATGTGATGGATCACATTGATGGACTTGCAAATATTGAACCTGTCCTGAAACCCAGGCATGAATCCCGCTTGATCATGATGGATAATTCTTTTTATATGCTGCTGAATGTGATTTGCTAGCATCTTGTTGAGTATTTTTGCATCTGTATACATTAAGGATATTGGTCTCTAGTTCTCTTTTTTTTCCCTGGGTCTCTGTCTAGTTTGGGTATCAAGGTGATGCTGGCTTCGTAGAATGAGTTTGGAAGTTTTCCTTCTATTTCTATCTTTTGGAATAGTTTGAGAAAAATAGGTATGAGCTCTGCTTTAAATGTCAGGTAGAATTCCCCTGGGAATGCATCTGGCCCTGGGCTCTTATTAGTTAGGAGGTTTTTGATAACGGATTCGATTTCTTCAATGGAAATTGGTCTATTCATGCTTTCTATCTCTTCCCGTTTGAATTTTGGCAGAGCTTGTGCATTTAGGAATTTGTCCATTTCTTCTAGGTTGTCCAGTTTGTTGGCATATAATTTTTCATAGTAATCTCTGATTATTGCTTGTATTTCTGAGGGATTAGTTGTGATAAATCCTTTTTCATTCATGATTTTGTCCATCTGGGTGCTTCCTCTTTTCTTTCTGAGGAGCCTGGCTAGAGGTTTATCAATTTTGTTTATTTTTTCAAAGAACCAACTCATGGTTTCATTGATCTGCTTGACTGCCATTTTGGATTCTATATTGTTTATTTCTGCCCTGATCTTTATTATTTCTTTTTTCTCCTGGGTTTGGGGTGCCTTTGCTGCTTCCCTTCTAGTTCCCATAAGTGTTCTGATAGATTTTGAATTTGTGCTTTTTCTAGTTTGTTGAGATTGGCCTGGATTGCAATATACTTTCCTCATAGGACTGCCTTTGCTGCGTCCCAGAGATTTTGGATTGTTGTATTTTCGTTTTCATTTGTTTCCATATATTTTTTAAATTTCTTCTCTAATGCCTGATTAGCCCAATCATTCTTTAGTAGGGTGGTTTTTAACCTCCACATTTTTGGAGGTTATCCAGACTTTTTCCTGTGGTTAATTTCAAGTTTTATAGCATTCTGATCTGAAAGTGTGCATGGGATGATCTCTATATGTTTATACTTATGGAGGGCTGCTGTATGCCCCAGTATGTGATCTATCTTGGAGAATGTGCCATGTGCACTCGAAAAGAAGGTGAATTTCCTAACTTCAGGATGCAGAGTTCTAAATATATGTATCAATTCCACCTGTTCCAATGTGTCATTCAGGTCCATTGCTTCTTTGGTGATTTTCTGTCTTGTTATCTATCCATTGCTGTCAGTGCAGAATTAAAGTCCCCTGCAATTAGCACATTCTTATGAATAAGATTGCTTCTGTGTGTGATTAATTGTTTTATGTATTTGGGCGCTCCCAAATTTGGCGCATAGATATTTTAATTGTTAGCTCTTCCTGATGGAGACATCCTGTAATTATTGTATAATGTCCTTCTTCATCTCTTGTTACTGCCTTTACTGTAAAGTCCAACTTGTTTGATATAAGTATGGCTACTCTGGCTTTCTTTTGGCTTCCAGTCACATGATAGATATTTCTCCATCTGTTTACTTTCAACCTGAAGGTATCTTCAGGTCAAAAATGAGTCTCTTGTAGACAGCAAATAGATGGGTTTTGTTTTGTATCTGCTACTCTGTGTCATTTGGTTGGAGCATTCAGTCCATTTACATTCAGTGTTATTATAGAAAAATGTGGGTTTAGAGTCATTGTGTTTTCCCTAGAATTTATGTTTGTAGTGGTGTCTCTGGCACCTTGTATTCTTTGCAACATTTCCCTCATAGAGTCCCTCTTAGCATTTCTTGTAGGACTGGTTTGGTGGTCATGAATTCCCTCAATTTTTGTTTATTTGGGAACAGTTTTATCTCTCCTTCTATTTTGAATGACAGGCTTGCTGGATAAAGGATTCTTGGCTGCATGTTTTTTCTGTTCATCGCATTGAAGATTTCCTGCCATTCCTTCCTTGCCTGCCAAGTTTCATTCGATAGGTCTCTAACCACTCTGATAGGTTTCTTTTTGTATGTGAGGGTCCTTTTCTCCCTAGCTGCTTTCAGAATTCTCTCTTTATCTTTATATTTTGTCAGTATATTATGTCATGCAGAAGGTCAACTCAAATTACATCTTAAGGGGGTTCTTTGTGCCTCTTGAATTTGAATGTCTATTTCTGTTCCCAGGTTTGGGAAATTCTCAGTTTTAATTTGGTCTAGTATCCCTTTGGGACCCTTCTCTCTGTCTTCCTTTTCAGGAATTCCTATGATATAGATGTTGTTCTGTTTGATTGTATCACTCAGGTCTCGAATTCTCCTTTCCTGCTCCCGGATCGTTTCTCTCTCTTTTTTTCAGCTTCCTCTTTTGCTATAACTATATCTTCTAATTCACTTATTCTTCTCTCTGCCTCATCAATCCTTGAGGTGGCTACCTCCATTTTGTTATTCACCAAATTTATAGCCTTTTTAAACTCATCACACCTATTTTGAAAGTCCCTAGTCATTGTTTCAGTTGCTTCTTTGATGCTTTTCTCAACCCCAGCGATTAACTTTATGAGAAGTTTTTTAAATTCTTGATCTGGTATGTTGTTTAGATCTGCCTTGAGCAGTCTGTGGCTGTGACTTCTTCCTGGAGGTTCTTCAAGGGAGAGATCCTTCGTTTTGTCATTTTTGCTAGTTTTCTGTCTCTTGTCTGCATTATCAGGCTCGTTGTGCCCTGTGCACCTGTTAATATTTCTCTGTTATATAAGAGGCTTATTGTCTGTCAGGGCCTGTCGTTTCAGGAAATATTATTTTATTGGTGTCTCAGTTTCTCTTGTTGCACCTTTGAATATTTTATTTCTCTACTCAGCTATTTTTGGGACTCGCCATGATGCACACTTTGGGGTAGCCCTATGAAGGAAAACAGACAGACAAACATAGAGGGAACCGAAGCTCACAAATGCACAGAAAATTGAACAAACAAACAAATTAAAGGGGGGAAATGAAAGAAACAAAATGGAGAGGAAAGAGGCTAAAAGAAAAGAAGAAAAGAAAATAATAAAGGGGGTCAGAGACAACAAAGGACAATGGACAGTCTAAAAGTGTATGACCAGTTGAGGGGAGAGATAAGGATGAGATACAGGGTAATACATCTGGCTTGCAAGAAAGAAAAAGAAGAGGGAGATAGGAGAAAGGAAAATAAGGAGTAAAAATTTAAAAAATTAATTTAAAAAAGGTAATAATAATAAAATATAAGTACAAAAAAAAAAAAGAAAAAGCAATTTAAAAAAAGCAAAAAAAAAAAAAAGCAGCAGCTCCCCCTTGAGGATAGGTGTGGTTTGGTGTGGTAGGTCTCAGAGGTTGCTCTCAGAGGCTCTGCCTTGGTGGCTGCAGAGAGTAAAATGGCGGCACACCACCCTCCGCTGGGACTAGGCACTGTAGGCCACTCTAATGAGTCCAATCTCCTTGTGCCGCAGCTGAACCAAGTTGTATTTTCCAAGCCCACCTTGGTTCAAAGTCCTAGGTCATGCACTTTTATGCTACCACAGATGAGATGTACTTGCTTTGGTGGCTGTTTTCTTAGGGAGAGGGGTCAGTTTCTTTTGGCTCAGGCCTGGATTTCAGCTGCCGCTGCCTGAGGTGAGGTGTGCTGTCTGAGGCAAGGTGCACAGCAGGAGGTGTAGTGCACGCCCTCACAGACACAGCTGTGGACTCCCAGTCCCCAGTCAGAATAGCAATAGCCTAGGGGGAGGGAGAAGTGTCTCTTGGCTCCCACTGGGATTCTCTCGATGTTGTTGCCCAAGGCGCCGGGGCTGTTGGAAATAAACTTCGAGCTCCTGCAGCTGAAGCTTAGCCCCGAACCCTTGCCAACTCCCTGCCTGGATCGCGTTGGGGTGGGGGCTATTTTTTCCCTGTTGACACCCAGGATATGGTATTCACATGGCCAATACTGGAGGTGACATGTGCCGTGGAAATGAGTTGCATGCTGCCACTCCCTTAGCCAAGGTCGAAGTGACTGCCCCTGGGGCCGCCACCATGGCAGTCCACTCCCCGCTGGGATAGCACAAGGATGCAAGCTGTTCCTTCACTTGTGCCACCCAAGTTCGGGATTCACATTGCCAGCAGTTAATATGGAGTGAGAGTTTCTCTCTCCCAGCGGGGTTAAACGTTCTTTATCTCTTCCCCAAAAACAGTACTATGAGTGTGTTCAATATTTCTGTCTCTTCCTTTTGTCTCTTGGGTTCCACATGCTTGCCCTGTGTTGGGCTGGGGGTCCCACCTCCCCAGCCTGTCTTGGGCTGACTCGTTTTCCAATCTCCCCAGTTCGCACTCACTCACTCAGGTATCTTTGAGGTTGTCTTCTCTCTGGATTCTGTATTTTCTCCTTACGCTCTTTCAGATGGGAGTAATGTCCTTCTCAGTTCGATAGATGGGGCAGACGAAGTTTACAGAGCTCCCTTCCTCTCCGCCATCTTTGCTCCTCCCTCCAGTCCTATTTCAACAAACTAGAAAAAACGCAAATACAAAATCTAACACTGCACCTAAAGCAACTAGAGGAGAGCACAAGAGAACCCCAAGCCCAGCAGAAGAAGAGAAATAATAAAGATTATGGCATAAATAAAGAGTTTAGAATAAAAAAAAGTTAGATCAATGAAACCAACAGTTGAGTTTTTAAAAAAAATTTTTTTTGAGAGACAGAGAGACAGCGTGAGCAGGGGAGGGTCAGAGAGAGAGAGGGAGACACAGAATCCAAAGCAGGCTATAGGCTTTGAGCTAGCTGTCAGCACAGAACCCAACGTGAGGCTCAAATCCACGAACCGAGATCATGACCTGAGCTGCAGCCAGATGCTCAACTGGCAGACCCACCCAGGAGCCACAAAGTGTTGGTTTTATAAAATAATAAACAAAATTTATTACTCTCTAACTTCTCAAAAAGAAAGAGACAGCACCCAAATATACAAAATCAAGACTGAAAATGGAACTATTACAATCAATCCCTCAGAAATACAAGGGAGTATCAGGGAATACTATGAAAAATTACACGCCAACAACGTGGACAACCTAGAAGGAATGAACAAATTCATAAACACACATGCAATGCCAAAATTCAAATGGGAAGAGTTAGAAAATTTGTACAGACCCATAACCAGTGAAGAAATGGAATCATATATCAAACATCTCCCAACGAATAAGACCCCTGAGCCAGATGGCTTCCCGGGAGATTCTAAAAGACACTGAAAGTAAAGTTAATATCTGATATTCTCAAGCTATTCCAAACAATAGAAATAAAAGGAAAACATTTGGAATCATTCTACGAAGTCAGCATCATTTTGATTCCCAAACTGGACAGAGACCCAGCAAAAAAAAAAAGAGAACTATAGGCCAATATCCTTGATGAATATAGATGCAAAAATACACAACAAGATACTAGCAAATCAAATTCAGCAGCATATAAAAAGAATTATCCACCATGATCAAGTGGGATTCATTCCTGGGTTACAGGGCTGGTTCAATATTCGCAAATCCATCAATGTAATGCATTACATTATCAAAAGAAAGATAAAAACCATATGATCCTGTCGATAGATGCAGAAAAAGTATTTGACAAAATACAGCACCCTTTCTTAATAATAACCCATGAGAAATTCGGAATAGAAGGAACTTACCTAAACATTATAAAAACAGTTTATGAAAAGCCCACAGCTAATATCATCCTCAATGGGGAAAAACTGAGAGCTTTCCCCATGAGATCAGGAACACGAAGGGGTGTCCCTTCTCACCACTGTTGTTTAACACAGTGCTGGAAGTCCTAGCATCAGCAATCAGACAACAAAAGGAAAGAAAAGGCATCAGAATTGGCAACGATGAAGCCAAACTTTCACTTTTCACCGATGACATGATTCTCTACATGGAAACCCTGACAGACTCCACCAGGTGCCTACGAGAACCGACCCATTAATTCACCAAAGTCGCAGGCTACAAAATCAACATACAGAAATCGGTTGCATATTTATACACCAATAATGAAGCAACAGAAAGAGAAATCAAGAAACTGATCCGATTCACAATTGCACAAAAAACCATAAAATACCTAGGAAAAAAACTAACCAAAGATGTAAGAGATCTGTATGAAGAAAATTATAGAAAACTAATGGAGGAAATTGAAGAAGAAAAAAAGAAATTGAAAATATTCCATGCTCCTGGCTCAGAAGAACAAACATTGCTAAAATGTCATTATTACCCAAAGCAATCTACACATTCAATGCAATCCCCATCAAAATTTCACCACTATTCTTCTCAAAGCTAGAACAAACTAATCTAAAATTTGTATGGAACCACAAAAGAACCCAGATAGCCAAAGTACTATTGAAGAAGAAAACCAAAACGGGAGGCATCACAATCCCAGACTTTAGTCTCTACTACAAAGCTGTCATCATCAAGACAGTATGGTATTGGCACAAACACACACACAAAGACCAAAGGAATAGAATAGAGAACCCTGAATTGGATGCACAAATGTATGCCAATTAATCTTTGACAAAACAGGAAAGAGTATCCAATGGAAAAAATACAGCCTCTATAACAGATGGTGCTGGAAGACCTGGACAGCATCATCCAAAAGAATGAAACTAGAGGGGCGCCTGCATGGCTCAGTCAGTTAAGCATCCAGCTTTGGCTCAGGTTATGATCTCACGGTTCGTGGGTTTGAGACCCGTGTTGGGTTCTGTGCTGACAGCTAGCTCAGAACCTGGAGCCTGTCTTCGGATTCTGTGTCTCCCTCTCTCTGACCCTCCCCTCCTCACGCTGTCTCTCTCTGTCTCTCAAAAATAAAAAAATAAAAATAAAATAATAAATAAATAAATAAATAAATAAAATTTTAAAAAGGAATGAAACTATGAAACCAGACCCCTTTCATAAGCCAATGAAATTACCTAAAAATATAAAAAATTAACATACTACTCACTTTAATTGAGAGCAGCTGGTATACATTGTTTTAATGAACAGGAATCTTGAAACATTCACAAGATAGACATATTCTTGAGGCGCCTGGGTGGCTCAGTCAGTTAAGGCTCTGACTTTGGCTCAGGTCAGATCTCACATTCGTGGGTTCGAGCCCCGCGTCAGGCTCTGTGCTGACAGATAGCTCAGAGTTGGAGCCTCCTTCAGATTTTGTGTCCCCTTCTCTCTCTGCCCCTACCCATCTCATGCTCTGTCTCTGTATCAAAAATGAATAAAACATTAAAAAAATAAATTAAAGAAAAACAAGATAGACACATTCACAATTGTATGCCACAGGAGGGACATGATGTGTACAGTATCTTCTGCCAGGAACCAATAGTTTGCAATTAATTGAGGTAAATGCTATAAATCCTATAGACCAGGGCCTCTATGGAGAGTGAAAAATGCTACATTTGTCATGGGCAGCAGTATAGGATCACGTTATCCATGATTCAACTCAATGATGCGTGAAAGAATGAACAGAGGTGAGGATACCAGTTGGGTTTCAAGGGCTGTTGGACACAGTGAGGTATGTGCCCATCAGCCAGGAAGGGATGCTGTGGGAGTGCCATGTGGTCTCTTCATAACTCTTCAGAGCCTGGGACTGGAGACTGGGCTCTGAGCTCCCTGATGGAAACTCACCATCTGTGTCACTTCTTTTGTGACAAATTCCCCTGAGCAAGGACCTGTGTGTTGTGTCTGCAGGTGCTTCCTCCCAGCGGTCTCCCCAGTGATGAAGCCAACCTCCCTTGTCCCCAGGGTGTGTCCTTCAGCTGAGCTGAAGCATCAGGGTTTGGGAGGGGGGTCTGGGCAGCCACTAGATGGACCTCATTTGCATAAACAGCTCCTCCTGTGGCAGAGGGTGGAGAAGAAAAGGAGGCCTGGGGCAGCTGAGCACAGTGTGGGTACTAGGGTCTATGTCACCATGGCTTGGACTCCTTTTCTCCTCATGCTCCTGTTTCACTGCACAGGTAGGGACTGGCCTCAGGGACACAAGGTGGACTCAAAAGACTCTTTCCATGCTCACAATCTTGGGCATACCCCCCCCCATTTCTGGTTCCATCACTGAAAGTGTCTGTGTTTGCAGGTTCCCTGTCCCAATCTGTGCTGACCCAGCCATCGTCCTTCTCTGCATCTCCAGGAACAACAGCCAGACTCATTTGCATCCTGAGCAGTGGCTTCAATGTAGGAAGCTATTCCATAAACTGGTTCCAGCGGAAGCCAGGGAGCCCTCCCCGCTGTCTCCTGTACTACTACCTAGAATCAGATTAGCATCAGGGCTCCGGGGTCCCCAGCCGCTTCTCTGGGTCCAAAGATGCATTGGCCAATGCAGGGCTTCTGTTCATCTCTGGGCTGCAGCCTGAGGACGAGGCTGACTACTACTGTGCTACAGCTCATGGCAGTGGGAGCAACTATCCTTACTCACAGTGACTCAGATAAGGAGGGAGTGAGACAAAAACCCCTGGGTCTTTGAGCCTCTTTAATTGAGAAGCTTCTGTGGAGGCTCTTGCAGGGGACACCCCTCTATGGTGAGACCTGTCCTTGAGGAGGAAGGAGTGACACATAGATTAGGTTGTTGCCTGAAACAATACAAGTGTCCCAGGAGCACAGGTAAATCTGGCAATAGAGTCCAACTGCACATGCCCCATGGTCTGGAGACCATGAACAACTTAAAATAGTTTTAAAGTAAAAACATCAGGCTTCCCTTCCTTTTTTTGCCTCATTTACTACTGTTGCGACACAGGAGTGTCCTGTCCACTTCAGGATCCTTTTAGCTGGGCTAAGAATTAATGTCATGACACAGATTAATGGGAGAAAATCACATTTAGTAATGTACATATAAGCCATCACCACAGACGTGGAAATTCCAAAGACACTCAAGCAAAGCGAGGTCTTTGTTTTCCTGAACTACACAGAAGGAGGTAGGGTTCCTGTATTCAGTGCAGAGAAATACTTCACAGACAGAAGAAGAGTAGATGTTTGGTAAACAATGTGTGCAGGACCCCTGGGAAACAATGGGACACAGAGGACTGTGACCAAATAGGCATCCCCACCCCCCTCTACCCCACCTCGTTCCCACCCTGGTGCAACTCTCTGTGGTGCCTGCTCTCTTCCCGGAGTAGGTGCTCCCCCTAAGTTCTAGTCAGTTGAGGAGACATGAAGAGTTTTTCCTGAGTGTGCTGATCTTCAACTGCTTTTAACTCATGATAATCTTCATGCCAAAGTGGCCCATCAAGGGGAGGCCTGCCCTTGTGTCCTGCAGTTCTAGTAAGAGGTTGCTATGGTTGAGATCAAAAGGTTGCTGTCTGCATTCTACTCTTCATTTTCATGGTTTCCTATCTCACACTTAGGTCTTTCATCCATTTTGAATTTATTTCTGTATATGTTGTAAGAACGTGGTCGTGTCCTTCTGCTGCATGTTCCTGTCCAGTTCACCCCACACCATTTGTTGTAGACGCTGTATTTTTCCCACTGGATAAGTTTTCCTGCTTTGTCCAACTCGAGCTAGTGTATAGAGCCCTGGACTTCACACTTTCCAGGCTTCTCTGCATCCCAGTAGTCATCCTCAACCTGTGCTCTTTTAGCCTCATCAGCATCACAGTCCATAATGCTTCCTCTCTACCTAAATCTCCCAGCTGACTGTGGCCGTGGGTGCACATCGCCATGCTGACTACTCCCACTATGAATTTATGAAACTCCCTCCAGGGTGTCCCTAGTTCAGACACTCCATGATTCTTCATTTCTCACATTGTCTCCATAACTCACTGGTATGTCTTTCGCTGTCTGCAATACAGAGTCACACTTTCCTCAACATCCACCAAGTAAGAAAGTATCTTCTATCCAGACTCCAAACTAAAACATAGAAGATAGAAGTTACATGAGATCACCAACTAAAGGTTAACATGTTTATGGATAGTTTTCTTATTGAAGACAACAATAAACACTCACCATTTTTTTTTTCAAATTTGCTTTCATATATTTCAGAACCTTTTAAAATTTCCATTAAAATATAAGTTGCATACCTCTCAAAATGTTCACTCAGTACTTTTACTTTCTGGGGTAATATTATTAGGATCACTTTCATTATTTTTAACTTATGAAAATGTATAATTCTTATTTGAAATATTATTAAAATAATAAGTTTTTGTTTATATATTTCTAATGATTGTGCTGAATTATTTTTTCAGTAAAATATCTTTTCATATTTATTTATTTATTTGTTTTATTTCTAAATAGTTTATTACCAAGTTGGTTTCCATATAACACCCAGTGCTCTTCCCCACAAGTGCCCCCTCCATGACCATCACCCCCGTTCCGCTTCCTCCCTCCCTCTTCAGCCCTCAGTTTGTAGTCAGAATTCAAGAGTCTCTCATGATTTGCCTCACTCCCTCTTCTCCCCAACTCCTCCTTCCCCCTTTCCCCTCCCCATGGTCCCCTGTTTGGTTTCTTCTGTTAGACCTATGAGTGAAAACATATGATGTCTGTCCTTCTCCGCCTGACTTATTTCTCTTAGCATGACTCCCTCTAGGTCCATTCACTTTGCTACCGATGGCCAGACTTCATTCTTTCTCATTGACATGTAGTATTCCATTGTGTGTGTGTGTGTGTGTGTGTGTGTGTGTGTGTGTATCTCACATCTTCTTGATCCATTCATCAGGTGATGGACATTTAGGCTCTTTCCATGATTTGGCTATTGTAGAAAGTGCCGCTATGAACATTGGGGTACATGTGCTCCTATGTATCAGCACTTCCACATCCTTTGGGTGGATCCCTAGCAGTGCTATGGCTCGGTCATAGGGGAGTTCTATCGATAGTTTTTTGAGGAACCTCCATACTGTTTTCTAGGGTGGCTGCACCAGTGTACATTCCCACCAACAGTGTAGGACGGTGCCCGTTTCTCCACATCCTTGACAGCATCTATAGTCTCTTGATATGTTCATTTTAGCCGCACTGACAGGCGTTAGCTGGTATCTCAGGGTAGTTTGATTTTATTTCCCTGATGATGAGTGACGCTGAGCATTATCTCATCTGCCTGTTGGCCAACTGTATGTGTTCCCTGGAGAAGTGTTTATTCTTGTTTCCACCCACTTCTTCACTGGATTTTTCATTTTTGGGGTGTGGAGTTTGGTGTGTTTCTTGTAGATTTAGGATTCTGGCCCTTTATCTGATATGTCATTTGCAACTATCTTTTTTCATTCTGTCGGTTGCCTATTAGTTCTTTTTTTGTTTGTTTGTTTCTTTTGCAGTGCAGAAGCTTTTTATCTTGATGAGGTCCCAATAGTTCATTTTTGTTCTTGATTCCCTTGTCTTTGGGGATGTGTTGAGGAGGAAATTGCTGCTATTGAGGACAAGGAAGCTACTTCCTACTTTCTCCTCGAGGGTTTTGATGGTTTCCTGTCTCACCTTCAGGTCCTTCATCCATTTCGAGTTGATTCTTGTGTATAGGGTAAGAAAATAATCTAGTTTCATTCTTCTACATGTTGCTGTCCAGCTCTCCCAGCACCACCTGCTAAAGAGGCTGTCTTCTTACCATTAGATACTCCTTCCTGCTTTGTCAAAGATTAATTGTCTATACACTTGTGGGTCCAGTTCTGGGCACTCTATTCTATTCCATTGGTCTATGTGTCTGGTTTTATGTCAATACTATACTGTCTTGATGATGACAGCTTTGTACTAGAGACTAAAGTCTGAGATTGTGATGCCTCCCGTTTTGGTTTTCTTCTTCATTATGACTTTGGCTATTCAGGGTCTTTTGTGCTTCCATACAAATTTTAGGATAGTTTGTTCTAGCTTTGCGAAGAATGCTGGTGCAACTTTAGTAGAATTGTGTTGAATGTGTAGATTGCTATGGGTAATAATGACAGCTTAACAATGTTTGTTCATACGATCCATGAGCACAGGATGTTTTTCCATTTCTTTATGTCTGTGGGTAGATTGAGTGAGAAACTTGGGAGAGTAGCTCTGGAAACACCTCAGTGATGGGAAAAGAGGTGGGAAGGAGACATTTAGCATCTGCCAGGCACAGGGGAGTAGGAAAAAGAGAAGGGAGACAAACCTCATCTCCCCACGACAAGTAAAGCAAAAGTCTACGAGACAAAAAATAGAAAAATTAGAAACAATATTTTTCATAACAGAATAAAGCAACTACTAAATTATTGAACAAAAAGGAAGACTGTACAAATATATAAAAAATATGCAAGGTGTGCAATGATATAGGAATAAAAATTGAAAAAATAAGAAATCCTTAATTACTTTATAAACCACTAAGGAAAAATAAGTTATAAATATTTTGACAGCTTATGCCATTAAAACTGCAACCATACAGATAGATCAGCATGGTCGCTGCACAAGAGGGACAAGCAAATAAGTGAAGCAATCCGTATGTTTACGATGGTGGTGGTGATGTTCCCACAACAGTGCACACGTTCCTGTTGCCAGTGAATGGAGCACTTACAATGGCACCTATTCTGTGATTCCGCACCTGTGAAATGTGCACAATAGGGAAATCACTGCAGACAGGAAGGAATTGGTGGTTTCAAAGGGCTGAGTGCAGAGAGGGGCAATGGCCTGACTGCTGGTGGGTCAGCGGTTTTTCTGCAGGTGATGGAAGTGTTGTCAATTCGATCATGATAATTTTTGCACAACTCAGTAAATATGCCACAGACCACTGAATTGTATACTTCAAATGAGTGAACTCTATGACATGCAAATTATGTTAATAGATTTGGTTTTGTTTTAGTTTTAGGGAAAAAAAAACATAAGGCGAGAGCCAGGGTGAGTTAAGCACAGGTGGTGCTTTGTGTAAAGGACGGAAGAAACACCTGAATTTGTGAAATCTCAATGCCAAGCAGCCAGGTCCAAATCCACATCTATTAATGTCAGGTACCCTGAAGGTGCCCATCCTGCCCATCCACCACCTGTCAATCCCGCCCGTCTTCCAGGCAATTTTCCATCTTCTGCAGCAGTTCCCCAGGGAAATTCAACTTTCCCCAGAGATGCAGCTTCTATCCTGCGGCAGAACCAGGGTACCCAGGAGGCCAACCCCTAGGTCCCTAACCGCTCCCTACCCACCAACTGCTCCTGGCATCCCTCCTGTGAATCCCTTGGCACCTGGCATGGTAGGACCAGAAATGCTTATGGACAAGAAGATGTGGAGGAAAATGAAGAAAGTTTTTAAAGCTATACATACACCAAAAGCATGGCAAGCATTCCTCCACCTTCTCTTCCTACTCCTTCTCCTCCTCCCCCTGCTCCTTTCCTTCTCATCCTCTCCTCCAGCAGTGCTTCTGACTGAGTGCAGGGCCTGGGCCCTTCCCCCAAGCCTTTTCAGTTCCGCTCTCCCATCAAGCTTCAGATGCCATCTTGTACTGGGGGAAATTAGCCGTGTACCCCTCTTCTTTCACCTCCAGTCTGAGCCTTAATTTGCTGTTTGGCCCTGAATGGCTAGGGAAATCGAACAAGAATTACCATGGATCAACAAAAAGTGTCTTCTCATTTCTCAGATGGTAGCGCAGCTGATGAAATATTTTTGGAAGATGATGAGACCTTTGAGCTAAATGCTGAAGATGAGTTTAAGGTCTGTCAAACACGGGGTGTTTGGGTGGCTCAGTTGGTTAAGCGTCCAACTTCGGCTCAGGTCATGATCTCATGGTTCGTTGATTAGATCCCTGTATCGGGCTCTGTGCTGTCAGTTAGCTTAGAGCCTGGAGTTTGTTTTCAGACTCTGTGTCTCCCTCTCTCTCTGACCCTCCCCTATTCAGGCTGTCTGTCTCTCAAAAATAAATTAAAAACATTTAAAAAAGGATCTATCAAATGTGATTTTCTTAGTGGTGGTGGTGTTGGTGTTGTGGAAAAGAAAAGAGAAACTCTGTCTTTGTAATGGTGGTTGGCAAATTTTGGTGACTTACTGCAAATACGTTTCCTAGCAACCTTTGTTGATTCCTAATTAGAAGGCTGCTGGGTGGTGGAGTCCGTTTGATTGATAAGCTCTGCCTGCCATTTTGGAACCTAATTTCAGTCCTTCACTTAATAAGCTGGCTCAGGACCTTCTCTTTCTCCAGCTCTCATTTTAATTCAAATAAACTACTTTTCCAAAAAAGGAAGGAAGGAAGAGAAGGAGGGAGGAAGAGAATGAGAGAGTATGAAGGAAGGAAGTCAGGAAAAAGAGAGAGAGAGAGAGAGAGAAAGAAACAAAGAAAGAAAAATAAAGAAAGGGAAGAAAAAACAACATGAGATGAAGCTACTGACCCTTTAAATTCCCTCTGTTCTCAGAGTCAGACCCTCAGAGCATCCCAGGGTCTCTAAGGCTTCCCTGTTCTGTATCACAGGCAGTCCTGGACATTACAAGGACAGATTTCTGTCTCAGGACCCCAAGAGCAGAGGTATGTCAGAATTGATGGTTTTGTCCCATGTTGCACACGAATAATAAGAGCCTTCCTCAGGCTGCAGGCCTGAGATGCTTTTAGAGGCCTTGTTCCCAGAGTGGGAGCCACAGAAAGAAGCTGGGATCCCTGAGGGCCTATTTCTCCTGAGCATCACAATTTGGGGACACTCTGAGAAACTTTTTTGTACCAGCCCACATAATTTGCTCCAACACTGTTACCATTTTTGGTGCAGGCGAAGGAGACCTTCTGTCCCTCAAACCCTGACATGGAGGCTTCCTGTGTCAGTGCACACTGCTATGGACCCTACAACAGAGCAGTGGTCACATAGACAGGCAATTCCTGTTAATGCCTACAGTGCATTCTTAAAAAGAGGGGAAGAAGTAGACCAGCACCCCACCCCCACCATAAACAGTTGCCTTGCTTTCCACAGCCAGTCACCTAAGCAGAGTGCAAGGAGGGTGAGGAGGAGAGGGGTCCAGACCTTAGTGGGACACCCTAAGCTGTGCTCCTGAGCCCACAAGGTAGAGAACTGCACAAAGCCTCTCATGCCATCCCTACTTTGGAGAGCAGGGAGGAATCTTACATGCAAATCACTCCCTCTTCTGGGATCTCTAGAGCTGAATTTGGTGACAATTGAGTGTGGGGAGGGGGGAGATGGTACTGGGGAGCCAATCTTGGGCCCCAGTGAGCATAGAGCAGAGGGTACAAGGCAGGGTTCCAGGCCTGGGTGCCATCTCCACCCCTCCTGCAAGCCACAGGGACAGACCTACGGCGCCCTCTGCTGTCTCAGAGTCCAGGCTCACCTATGACTGGGAGGGGGATCTTGAGCTCAGTAGAGAGAATGACACTCTGGACCGGAGCTGCCTGGCCCACCACCCACCCCTACACACGGGTGGGGGTTTCTTATCCCCCAAGTTCTACTTTCTGTGTTACAGGCACCACCATACCTCAGTCCTTACTTCAGTGGTATGGCTTCCTCAGCATGAATCACTCTGTGCTACTCCCACCACTTAAATAGGTGTGTTGTTAAAACACAGGTGAGTGACCCCTCAGGGAAGTTGTGTCCTGCACCCATTGATTAGAAGGGACAGAGGGCATGCTCACCCCTCCACAGGCTCTAAGAGGAAGACCTGAGGAAACATCCCATCTCTTGCATCTTAGGACACTTCCCACCCTAACAAGCCAGTCCCTATAATCCTCTGCACTTGTCCTCATCCTGACATTTGATGGGGCGGGATCCATTAACAAAAATGCCCATGGGATTCTTCAAGAACAGACCAGAATTACAAAGAAGTGAGATGTGCTTCTCATGCTTTTTCTCAAGAGCACCCACAGGAGATGGTCAACAACACAGACATCCCAGGATGCAACCAGGAACCCCCAGCACTGAGGAGAGACCCTGGAGGTGAATGGATCTCCTGCACCATATGGAGGCCTCAGGCAGATGGGATTGCACACTTGGGAACATGCAGAAATTTGGGAATTGCAAGGACACAGCGCATTCCCAAGACCCAAAAGATCCTGGTGCCCTAAGCCCTCCTTTCTCAGTGTGCAACGTATTATAATTACTCACCACATCCGTCTCTAGACCTTCCTTTGTGTCAGACATGGTTCTGCTCATACTGAAAATGTTAACACAACTATTTTCCCCAGTGAATTATCTAACCCATCTCTGCACTGTTAATGACAGTACACCTAGAATGTATCTCCTGTTATTTATATCATATATATGTGAAGCATAAAATACATATAAGTAAAACATAAGATATAGTTACACACACAAACACACACACTTCTAGTCATCGAGTCTCAATTAACATAACTGTTTATAACAGTTATGTTATAAATATAAATATTTAATGCTTCCCACTGAATACTTCACATAAAAAGTCAGATCATTGTCTTTCATATTGAGTCAGATGAAAACCCAATAGGCTCCACAATCCTGACAGTTTTGCTTGTCCTTGCAGCATTGTCTGCAGCTTTCTGATACTTAGTTGGAGCTCAATAAATGCTTTTGAATTAAAAAGAATAGATCAGTGAATAAAAAGAGAAAAAATACAAATATCCACATGCTTTACCTCACAGATAAAACTAGTATCTCTTCTTTCATTTGAACCATCAGATGAGATCGGGCGTGTTCAGGGTGGTATGGCCGTAGACAACATAATCCATCCAAATTTTAAATGCAGAGATGGGTGTCAACTTGGACAGCTCATTAGACCTCACACACAGTCTCCAGGAAATCCCTAAAGCAATCTATAGATTCAATGCAATTCCCATAAAAATTCAAATGACATTTTCAAAGAAATAAAATAAAAACCTGACTTTTGCATAGAACCAGAAAAGTCCCCAAAGTGTCAAAGCAATCTTGAGAAAGAAAAACCTAGAGACACCATACTTCATACTTTCAAATTATATTACAAAGCTGTAGTTATGAAAACCAGTATGGTTTTGATCTCAAAAGAGACACATAGGTTGATGCCATAGAATAAAAAAATGAGAAAGTAATTCAAGTTCCTCTTGATCAGCAGGGAAGACATAGGCTGAAACCAGGTCCTTTGCAAGGTCTCTGGAATAGAGCTACCATGGATTTTGGAGGGAATTAAGATAGAATATATATAAATCATATAGCAGATGCCCCAGATGGGATTCTTACATTCTCACTGCTATTTCCTGGTGTACTTTGGGAGAGAAAGCTGGAATTACTCAGATGCCTTACAATGAGCACATTGAAATCTATGCGACGTGTACAGTGTTCATCAACAGACTCCATCAGGGGTAGGAAGCACAACCCAAAGCACGGTTAAGGTCACATCAGCCAAGGGTCGCCATCGTAGCTTCCCTCTGCTCTCTGCTACTTCCTTCATTGGTATGCACTCATGGAGCCCAGGCTCCACTGTCATATCCAGTTAAGTCATTCTTTTATTGGTACACATTTAGTGTTAGAAGAATCTGGGTAGAGACACATCCTCAGTCCCATGAGCAGTCAAGGGAGCCATGAACAGGTTCACTCCCAACGAGTCTGAGTAGAACAGAAAATGTCCTGAGGTGACGGGGGGCCACATATGGAGACACCTGGTCCAGTCCTAAGGCAGGGGACCTTGGCTAGAGCAGTGGGAAGGCAGAAGTGGTCATTGATGGGCTCTGCTCATGTCACACAATGGTGTGTCTGTCTGTGTCTGGACACTAAGGGGCACTCAAAGCTTGTTTCTGAGGTGTCAGGGTGGATCAGAACTGAGACCTGCCACCTGCCACTGCCTGTGCCTCTCAGGGCTCACAA